>JANCMA020451238.1:0-10831 GCA_024336925.2 Zoanthus solanderi
ACTTTGGAGCTTTATCATTCATTACTTTTAACATAAAGTTCTTTTTTAAATTATAGCGTCTTTTTTCCAATGTTTCCGTTGTAGTGAGTAGTAGCAGTAGTAGCAGATATTTAGTACATTGAAACCTCTATTAAGCGGGCTCCCTAATCAGCGGACACCCTCTTATAAGCAGACACTTGGCAAGGTCCCAAGGGTGTCCGCTTAATAGAAGTTTCACGGTTGCAGTATTAGTTGTAGTAGTAAAAGTAGAGAAAATAGAGAAGTGAATAGTAACACTAATTCTAGTGGTAGTTGTTGATGTGTAAAGTAACAATCGCTTTCAACAGCAGTTTTGTTAAAATTTGTGTCTTGACTTCAGGAACATGAACAGGAGACTAAAACTAGACACAACATTCCCAATGGTTTTTTACCAACGTCCTACAGAAGGATGCCTCGTGGTTACTGTAACAACTTTGAAGAGGTGAGAGTAACTACTGGAACAGTTAAAACCTTTCCGAAGGGGTTGAAATGGAAAATACATAGAGAATGTTACCTGGTGGCAGGCACATCTACGTGGTGAAAATATTTTACGAGCAAGCGCAACGACGTGTAATGTTCTTTTTATTATATGGAAAAACTGAGGCAAACTAAAATAATAACATCAGTTTAATTTTGACTTCATAATGCAAAAATATCAATATTTCTTACAAAAGCGTGCATAAAAGGTTACATAACACCAAAACTGGATAAAGCTACAGGCAAGCGTTTTTATTTTCTTTTAAATAATTCACTAAGTCCTCGTTTGAAACCTCTACGAAAACCCGAGGACCGTCCATATTTTGGTAGAACTGAACAAGTGACAAGAAACTGGTGGGAAAATTTTTAGTACGCGCGCGTACGTACATTTAGGACTTTTTGAGCATAACGTTTTTATTCCTTCACGCACCAGTGAAAATATGAAAAGTACGAGTGTTTGAGTTTCTAGTAAAACACCATCATCCATATAATAAAAGTTAATGTTTTCATGGCTTAATATTTTTTACAAGTCTTCCAACTCATTTGTTTTTTAAAAACATTTATAAAACATACAAAGAAAGATTACAAACCATTGAGAGTTTTTAAACCAAGCCGATATCCAACATAGATCTTTTATCTATTGCGGCTGTAGAGGCAAAAACTCGATATCTTTTGATTGTCTTTCGATGAAAAGCTAAAAGCTTTATTTATGATCTGCAAAACAGTAGCTATTATGATATCATAAAAATATTCATATAGTTAACTGAACCCTGCAGCCCTTTATGCAAAACTTTGGCTATCAATGTAAAGTGTAGTTTTTGTTTACGTTTTTACCGTAACATAACCCTCGTTTGCTGACGGATCTTTTTGTTTGTCGCAAACTTGCAATGGGGCTCGAATTCTTGTACAATATACGAGAAAAATCTGAGATTTACGAAATGTTTTACCCACAGGAGAAGTACGCAAACCACTATGGATTTGAAGCCTGCAATGGAACTCCACTGCTAGCCAAAGCTGACGAAAAAAACTCAAGCAAGACATGTTCACAATTGCTTCATAAGAAGGGGAAAAAGAAATCGTTTCACTGTTTTAAATGCATTGAAATACCAGAGTCGATATGTATAGACGAATATTCTAGAATTATTTTTCCCGTATGTTTTGTTGCGTTTACTACTCTATATGGTACTATATATTTGCAGCATGAAATTACCTAAGCAGCAGACAAAAGGTCATTTCATACAAGTGTGAATACTGTCAATGTCAAATGGATGTGTTCTTGTCGCTTGTGTATTACTGTACTCCCAAATGTGTGTTTTTTTTTTGTTTGTTTGTTTTTTTGCGCGCGCTAACTACTCTATACTCTAGCAAGAAGCATTCATCAAGTGTTCGTCCAACATCCTAAAAAAAGTTCGAAACTCGCAAAATAACTTTAAAAACAATTTTAAGGAACTTCGGAAAAATTTCCAAAGATTTCCGGACTCTTCCGAAGATTTCCGAAGAAGTCCAAAAATACATAAGAAACAGTTTACAATACATAAGAAACAAGATGTCCGAAGCTTTCCGAAACTGTCGGATATTTCCGATGATTAGGCATTTCCTGGAAGTAACAAAAAGTCATATAATAAATTCAATTAAAATAATTAGCCACTTTTACAATCATGCGCAGTGCAGATTTTCCAATGTTTTGGCGGGCCGCAGGTCTTAAAAATCTCAAGGCTCCTTGTGATCCTGACAACACAATGGGAAATGAACACAGCACACGATTATAAAAAGACTTTGAAAAAGAAAGCAGTACTTTAATCACGGAAACCATGATATTCGTGAGACCTGCGGCTAGTCTAATCAGTGGGAATTGCACTTTGCGCATGATTGTGAAAATAGCTTATTGTTGAAATCGCATGTTGTTTGAAAGTAGAGAAGGTCTTTGAATTTGTCGAAATTTGATAAAATAAAGTTGTTCAAACTGAACTTTTTTTCAAAAATAAACTTTGTGTTCGTCGAGTAGAAGCTTGGTCACATAAGAGTACGGCCTCGATCAGAACCTTAGAGCACGTGACCGGATGTTAGAAATATCTTCCGCTGTAGTCCGAAAAATCCCAACTCGATAAAAGCCATATAATAAATAACATTTTAACTTCTTCTGTTAGGTCTTTTCAGGGAAATCTCAGACCTCCGGAGAAACATTCCCGTGGACCGGGTATATTTTCTTTCTTAACTTAATAATTAATACTGTATTACAAAAAATTTACCAACAAGAGGACTGCCTACTGTTTGGCATGGACCGCCTTTTACAAAAAACGATTGATCCATCCAACACCCCTATTTTTTTTTATTGGTAACAATTTTAGGCTAATACTGAGTCAGCAAACTGCATTGATTTAATTCTAGTATTGCTATTCCAATTATCCATGATATACAGTGAAACCTCCATTTAACGAACCTCCATTTATTAACGAAGTCCTCAATATAACGAAGTAAATTTTTCAACCCCGCTAAAGTTATAGTAAAGGAAAGTATCTCGATTTAACGAACGCATTTCCTTGGTCCCTTGGCAGTTCGTTAAATCGAGGTTCTACTGTAGTTCCAATTTCGCATGAGATACTTATGTTGTTGTTGCAAGTGAGTCATCAGCAAATGAGAGAACGTATCCCCAATAATCGGCAAAAAAGAAGGCCGAAAAGCTCTTTCTACGGACGCGCAAAACACTGCGGTAATTTGCATAGCAAAGAAGACGTAGTTTCACATAGGAGGTCAATTTCTTAAGTGGTACCATGTGGAAGAATATTGTTTAAAAACTGATTTAGTTTTAATCGCCATTTTTTTTTTTTTTTTGTTTAAATTTTGTTTTCTGGTTTTAGAAAGGTGTTACTCATCACTGATTGTGGAAGTAAAACAATTCCCGTTCTTCCATCTTCTTGATTAATCATTCATGGCTCTTTACAAACAATTTGGAAAATACCTGAAGGCCCTGTCAAACGGACCCGACCTTTGACCGGATCAAATGTTGGGAGTGTTTGACATGGCCATCCAACAACGTAGGAAGGGGATTTTCTGTGCTGGCTCAATGTCGGATGAAGTTTGATTCTGAACAAACATTGTCTGTTTCTTTTATGTTCGTTTGACAAAGTTACACGACAACAGTCTTAGTTGGGCAAACGTATTATCATGGTAAATTCTTCGAAACGAGATTTGTTTATCTACCAGACTTTACGCGGACAAAATGCCAATACCATTTGTCATATTCATGCCGATACACAAAACTGGACATTTGGTCCAAAAAATGTTGGTTTGATGTTGCATGAGTGAAATGTCGGACCTGGGACAAACAAATTGCAAAATGCTAAGTGTACGTATGGGTTAGTGTCCCATCCAGGGTGAGTCAAAGTCATCCGCTTAACACCACAGAAACCGGAGATAAGCGCCGTCTCCATGAGCCACCCGGCTCGTAAAGGATTAAGCTTCTTTTTAAGTGTATGTATTATTGCAATAATATACTTTCAACAAACATTAAAGGACTACTAATTCCCATTTTAAGGAAGAAATTGTGTACTAAGAGATTGGAAAGATTTCTGCCTTCCAGCTCCGAGGTCCCGTTTTCGATCCAAGCTCTGCCAAACTTTGGCAGAGCTTGGATCGAAAATGGGACCTGAATCATTGTGTGAACTTCTTTTACGCCAAAGCCCACTCAGCTTTCCATCCGTCCTAGATCAGTAAAAATAACAGCATCTGCTGGGATTAGTGTCCCGTCCAGGGGGAGTCAAAGACTTTTATCAGCTTAACACTACAGAAATCGAAGCACCGGCTCGATTGACCACTTGGTTCTGAAAATAATTTAGCTATCTACTGCAACAGAAATCAAATTCCGTTTCACTCTGCTGCACACAATAATTTATCAGTTTATGTAAAGAACAGTCAGGCGCATCGGTATTCTAGTTTTAAAACTTTGTTTTCGCTTTTATGAAATACAATTTAAAAGCGATAAAAGAACAACCACCTTTCCAACCTTTGAGAAAACCAGTTTTTGTTAAAGTGCAAAAGGAATAGTGCATATTCTAGATCTCTACCTCGCGTTAATTTCGAAAATGTTTTGTATAAAACAGTAAAAAAGTATGTAGCTTAGGAGTGTTGCTAAGTATGCATTTTGTAACTTTCCTTTTTGTATTGGAATAATAAAAAATATGATACGGTGGCGATTTTGTAATGTGGGTGCTAGTGATACACAGGAGATTTGCTATACGGCTCTGGAGTAAGTAACATTTTACAACCATAAGATTAGTTTTAGATTAGCACAAGGAGGAAAAAAGACCGTAGTTTCTCTTGAGTCAATTACATGAAGTCAATTACATGAACTTTGTTGGTTTAAATAATTTGAATATCTTTATGTACGTACAGTTGTCATATAGTTTTTGTTAGAGCTACCAAGAGGAAGTATTTGTCTTGTTGCAAGGAGAACTTGCTTGCCTATGATATTGAAACAGCTGCAAATATAGATCTTATCTCGTTTAATGTTTTACATAACTTTTCAATAGACAAATTACCAAAAAAAATAATGTATTATTTTCAATTCCATAAAACACCCACCGTTTTTTTCGTAGAAGTAATAATTACAGATTCTAAGGCCCTCTTCACATGAGGCAAGATATTCCGGGCGGAAGGGATAATTCGGTTTCCCCGAGTTATCTCTGGTAGAGCCACGTTTCTCTAAAATTACTCTATGCTGTTCTATGATATTCGGTCCATGTGAACGGTTCACCTATATAGAGATATCTCTGGGGATAATGACAACTTTGTGGATCGTCCAAATTGCGCTGTTATCTAACACTATTACTCGAGAGGTCAGTTTCCCATGTCAACAAGGGATAGTTTCACAGTCCCTATCCCTCATCCTTTCCCCAAGATAACTCGTTTCATGTGAACAGGCCCTAAGAATCAACAATTTTGAAATTGTAGAAATAATTGAGCCAACGACTGATTTTATTGCAATATATATCGGGTTATACACCCATCACCAGGCTTTATTCCTAAAAAATAGTAGAAAAACAATATTTTGTTTAGCTATGTAAATGACATAATGTGTAGCAACAAACTAGAATTAATTTTCAGGAATATTTAAGAAAGCATCACATTGACTACAACTTAACGATTAGCTCTCTACTCCTGTATTCGTCCTTGGTGTTGATGGACGATTTGCGCTCGCGAATGTGCAGTGCCTCGAGGGTGAGAAGAAAGCCCTCTCCACGATCGCTAGATGTTGAGTGGAGAATATCCACATGCTCACTAGTGAGGGTAGCGTTACACTGTGTGATATGGGACTTTATTGGGCCTGCTCTTTAAAGGTGCTCTTATAAGCGGGTTTGCATATGCCTACCAGTCTGGCCGACATAGCACGCTGAACATGCAGCGTGGACAAGTGAGTTGATAAACAACCCCGCTTTTCATCAGCTTCTCCACAGAGGGTTTTATTAGGGAAGGAAAAACTGTCTTCAACTTCCTTGAAATTCGTATTTCACTTTGTGTGTTTACATGTTGTCGTTTGCAGCCGAATTCAGTTGGTTTTCCGTCAACTCCCAGAGTCTAGCTTTTTCAAAATGGCTTGCTTTTTGAGCGTTCCCTTTACTTTAAACCTTTGTGAACTTGACCCTATCCATCTTGCGGCCAGTGAGTTTATTTTTACCTTATTGTCTAACTGAAAATTGAGGTTACTGGGTTGGCTTTTGGTGTCAATACTAGGATTTAAAGTCTACTACGAGACCTATACCCTGCAAAATCCGGGCATCTTTATTCTGTCAGTTGTGTGAGCTATTCAATCTTAAAGTTGTTGCGAGATTTAAGTCTCGTTGAAAATTTTCTACTCGCTATCGGTAAATAATGGTGGTACCACGAGTTAACGTTTGGGTTCGATTTCTTTTTCTTTTTTCTTTTTTCTTCATGTCGCGATTAGCGATTCGGTCCAGTGACTGATATATTTGGGATTTGTCCCCATCCCACGCGTACCACGAGTAAAGGCTTAATGAGCCTCTTGTTAATCATAGTCCATAAGCTAACATGATACTGCAGTCTTGAATGTGTCACTGTGAACCTTCAACCCCTCATCATCATTCGATATTCAAGAACTTGCGGCAAAGTTGCACCTGCCACTAAAAGACCAATTTCATGATATTTGCATAAGAAAAAATGAATATGAAGTAAATTATTGATGTAGTCTCATTAATGTATGAAAATGCACATAAGAAGTTAAAGTAAGATGATAACGCCAGTCGCAACTTCAACGCGGACTAAAATATAAATCTCCGTTCCTGATATCTATTGGGTTTAATATTTAAAAACTGGGGAACCTACAGGGTTAAAAGGTTAGTGTTCAAAAACGCTTTGCTACTTTTTTTGTCTGCATAGCTTCGACATATATTTAAGTCCATGATCGATTGGGACTTTGATTTACTGCTAGCATTCATGAACTAAAATGGCTAGTACTTATCTGTCGAAAATACCAGATAACTTTCTTCCACAGAAGGAATAAGAAGGAATTCTTTCTATTGATGGGAAGAAGTGTTTACGCTGAAAATACCTCACTAGTATACCCTAATTAGCAAACTATAGAATCGGGTTTGTTTAAACTGCTAAACTTGACATTCATGCAAACATTTTTTTGTCGTAATTAACCTAAAAGGTTTTAGCTTTGCAAACGTTTTATAAGAACAACATTGGAAGATTATTACACAGTTAGAAGACAAAGCAACTGTATGAAAAGAAAAATAAGCTAAATCTTAAATCATCTGATTTGAAAACGTGTGCAGGACAAAAATTAATTAAAGTTATTTCACGATTTAACATCTGAATTGGTCACTCAGATTTTGCTGTCTAAGATAACAGTTTTTCTTTTACGACTTCCTTTCCCGGTAAAAAGGGCAAATTAATCTACAATTAAAAAAAAAAAAGAAAACAAAAGCGAAAGCAAGTTTACCTTTTTTTTAACTCAGTTAGCTGGTTCGATGATTGTCAAATCTATATTGAAATGATGGATTTTCAAGTAATTTTCTTTCCATTACATCGTTTTTAAACGCTTAGTTATAACTAGTTTTAACATTTAAAAATGTTAGTGTCAACTGACAACTTTTTATTGACCCCAGTAAAATGTTTATAAGCTCATGTAGTTACCTTACCTTGAAAAGACGCTCATCTAGAAAACAGCGCTCATTCTTATCAAGATTGGCTTTTGACAATTAAAATGGTTTTGACGCTAATAATGGTAACATTATGAGTACTTCGATAAATATTGGATTAGCCCGTAAGATTATTAGTACAGAAAATAATCTGAATCCAGATAACCATTAGTGTATTTACTTGGTTTTAGGGCCGGTACTTCTAACCTTGATTAAAAAAAGAAAAATTCATTATTGTCACGAGTCTTTCGGGGTTCGTTTATTTTGAAGAACTTATTTACGCTATTTAATTTCAATTGTCAGTTGTTAAACTTAGTTACGATTCGTTTAGTTTCTTGGACTTGCTTTAATCAACTCTAAGTGAAAAGTTTGATCATTATATATACCGCGAAGAAACAAAAAGCTGCCGTTTTGATGATCGTCAGGGCAATCAGTTGCTAAGGCTCAAAACATCAGCTTTGTTTTTTCTAGGGGGCGATAATTAAGCTTTTCAACTTGGAGTTGATTAAACCATACTTTTCAACTATACTCGCCGACGAACCTCACCAATTTCATTAAAAAAGCTGCTCAACTAGAGAGTTGCTTATACAGTGCATGGAACCTGTACGGCACCTTATTAAGTTGTCATCCTTTAGCCGTCATGAGACAAATTCCCGAGAATTACTAAAGTGACCTTTATTGAACAGTCACGGCGCTATCCTTTTCCACTGCCCCAAACTTAGTTTCTTCTTGTTTGGAAACTGTATATTATATAAACGATCAGTGAAAGATACTACAACAAAATTAACTACATTTTAATTCGGCAACATGTTAAAGTCTTTAAGATTTGTTTATCTCATTATTCGAACTCCAGTAATCACTATTGGTGTCGGTATTGAGTTACAACTTTGAGCTTAATAAACAACTAACCATTGGCTGGCTGTTCATTATAGCCTTTACACCGTACTGACGAGTCCCAAAAAGGACGAAACCGCTTTAAAGTTGCTGGCTTGGTCCGAGCTCTAGCTCATATTGGTTCACTGACAAAGTAATTTCAGCGTAGTTTTCCAGCCATTCATTTTATTTTACTCATGTTTCACACATTTCGTGGCTGGTCGATCTTTTCATATCCTACGTAATACGGCATTTTGTTTAAGGTATTCATCACTTGCAGTCTATATTTCACTCTGTTAAGGAACTATTTCTAATTATAGCTATAGTGATAACTATATTTTATAGCAGATGATATTATACGGTTAGGTTTTTTTATGCATCTGTTTAATTTATTGACTTTTATTTTATATACTTTCTTTGATATTTGGTAGATTTATACACCTCCCACTCACTGTTATACAAACATGGTTACCTAGAGTTGAGAACCAGTGTTTCTAACTTAGCAGGTGAGATTTTCTTTTATTGTTATTTTTAACTACTAAATTGCTAGCTATGGAAGGTTATATTACTTTCATTTAAGCAATAAAACAGGTTCCCCGTGCCTTTACAGCCTGGTAAAAATGAGGCGAATGCTTAGGAGAGAGAGCAGATCAGTGGAAACACGAGACGCAGTCAATGGTTGTGATTGCAGTGACGACAATAATGATTATAATGATGACGATGACTGCAAAGATGTTTATGATGATGACGACAATAATGGTTATGATGATGATGATGACGATGACGACAATGATGTTATGATGATGACTACAATAATGGTTATGATGATGACCTCAATGATAGTTATGTCAATGACGACAATGATGGTTATGATGATGACGATGACGACAACGATGGCTATATGATGATAACGAAAATAATTGTTGTGAACATGAGGAAAAAAATGCTTATGATGATGACGATGACGACGAAAAGTATGGTTATTATTGTTATGATCTTATCAGTGACATCTGTTAACTGTCATATCAACAACTTGACTTTCCTGTTACTTATAAAATCTACACTTATAGACGATGAATACAATGATGGTTATGAAGATGACGACAATGATACTTATGATGACGACAATGATACTTCTGATGACGGCAATGATGGTTATGAAGATAACGATGAAGACAATGATGCCGTTGTGATAATGACGATGACTACGATGATAATTCCGACAATGATCACGTTGATGACGAACATCATAAAAACAACATGCTTATTACTATAATGACAACAACAACGACGATGATGATGATAATGATGATGACGACAATGATGATGACGATGATGACAATGATGACGACAATGATGATGAAGACAGTGATGAACACAATGATGATGACGACAATGATGATGACGACAATAGTTTCACATTATGATCATTACATTGATGTGAAATGTTAAGTGTTGGTCTTATTTCGTTTGCTGTAGATCTATTTCGTTCCAGATCAATTTTACGCCAGAATGTCACTGACAGGAACTGTTTTACTGTTGTTGTTCGACGGAATATTTAGGTAAAGTTATACCGTTTTGCTGTTGTTCCTTTAAAAAATTATCAGCAATGTAATAAGTGTTTTGTAATTGTTTGCTACGTTCTTAGTTCCGATTTATTAAGAAACATACATTATGAATGAGAAAGACTTAGTATATACCTTTATCAGAAGTTAAACGTTAAATATTGTAAAACAGAGTTTAAATCCATAAAAGTTATAGATGAAGTAAAATTTTAAATTTTAAAAAAGTGACGACGTTTCGACACTGACACGGATACGTTGGCTCCTAAATGCTATCCAGATATGCAGCAACAAAAGGCGCAAAGAATGGTGCAACGAAAGAGGCAACGAAAGGCGCAACAAAACTAGCAACTAAAGTAGCAACACAAGCAAAAAGGTAGTACATATTGGATGGCACCAGGAGCCCATTACCAGGAGCATGATTGTAAGGTACATCCTGCCATCAGCACAGTCACAAAAATGTCTATTTTTGAATCCCGATTTCCCGCGAAAAGCAGTTAGCATGATGACTGCCACAAAAGCGAAAAATATAACGGACAAACTATTGGCACGGTCCGTTTGCCGTACTTCTGAGGTCCAAAACAACTTAAACCATTCCTATCTTTACAAGAAAGAAGCCGCTCGTGCAATAAAAGCAAATTTAATAAAATTAATTACTAAGCCGCAAACCGTGTTTGAAGTTCTGTCATGCTTTCGCTAGTGTTGTATCTTTGGGTCAAAGATATCCAAACACAAGGATTC
>JANCMA020451342.1:0-20664 GCA_024336925.2 Zoanthus solanderi
CATAAATAAACTTTACACCCATCATTATGAATCCAAACATTAGGTAGCCCGAGTAAACGCGTGTACGCGTCTAGTTTACATTTAAAACCGTACTTGACATCAAGAAACTAAGTGATTGTTGTTTAGGCATGCAATCAGTTGCACACCGTACAGTCAATGCATGTGTCAAGGCATTCACATTCGATTGCATACCTCTAAGTAAGAGACCTGCATATATCGTCTTTCTCTTTGTTAAATTGTTAAATAATAAGTTTATAATAGAAATAAAACATGTCTGTGCCTTCATAGCCAAGTGAAACCTCAGCAGAGTTTGAGATTTCTAGAGCAAGTTGAAACCTTTGACTGCATATCAGGTTTTCACTGATCTACTCTTAAATTCTCCCAAACATTTGTCTCCATCAGTTTTCACCAGGCTATGAAGGCATACTAAAATGTTTTATTTCGTAAATTTATGAACAGTATTTACAATATTATTATTAATAATTTATTCATTGAAAAAATTTTCTTCTCATTGATGTAAACATTTTCCTAAAATTTATGATTAACTTGTCGTTTCAAACTCCAAATCACATTTTGTTTGACCCTTGGCTTTGGGACAGTTAAAGTAGCTTTGGAAACACATGTAAATTACTCTCAAATATGTTTATTATATACATTGTAATTATCATTTTATTATATCAATTCATTATAGCTAAAACCTGTTGTATACTGTCAATATACAGTAGACAGGCCTAAAAAGTGTGAAAAACAGGTTTTAATATATTAACTTTATAGTTAGAGTAGAATTGCCAAAAGGCTTTAGAAATAGTTCCATTTTTGTGGCTAGTGCCTCGTAAGAGGCCAAGCCACTATGCTATCACCTTGAGTGAGTGAGTGACTGAGTGTAATTTGGGCTTTAATTGTATTTTCCGATTATGATACGACACCTTGATCGGTTTCTTTTGGCCTTTAATAATTACTTCCGATCGCTGTGTGATCGTCTTATCAACCTACCCCCCCTCATGACTATTGAAATCTACCTTACCTACCCCTCTTTGTATATTCTAGCAAAACACTTCCTGGTGTCCATTTGCTTTGCCCTTATAGCTTGCTTTGCTCTTGTATTTATACTAAAAAAAAAGAAGTCTGTTCATGCATGTGGGATTCAATGTCAAAATAAAGATGTCTATTGTTTTTTGATTACTGGTGCCCAGACCGTAGGCCAGTTGTACGAGTCTTAAAATGCATTGTGTATCAAAAAGTCTGAACGACGTCATGAATTTCTACGCATACATCGACAGTCCATGTGAGCAAATGCAAGCTTGCTTATAGAAGCCATGTTCTTTTAGTTAACATTATAAATTCTGAAGCTTGTAATCAGTAATGCCTAAAACCTATAAACATATTTTGGGTTCATGAAATTTTAAGAAATGTCATGCGACTTTAACTTTGTGTTTGAACAAGTACGTGATCATGTCTGCAAGTGTGAGAAGACAGTCCATTTCACAGTCGATCACAACAGTGTGTTTACAAACTGAGAAGCGGGTTTCTGTCAAGAACTTTTGTGGACTAATACTTTTTCACAACTCAGCCTATTTTGATTTTGAAGTGTTCAAAAAGTCGCTGGTAGGTGCTTTAATATGTTTCAGTTGTAATGTTTATTTTGAACCGATTGATATTAAAAACTTCGCAAGCAATGGTGAAAGTATCAGTGTGTGGTACTATAATTTTTTTTTGAATTCGTGCAGTTTTAGCAAATTTTATTTATTAATTAAATTATTTTTCTCTCGAAACACTGATACTTGTTGTTATTTCTTGATATACCTCCTCTTTCACTAAACTTGAGAATCCTTACTTTTCACCAAAGTTCTCATTATTTGCTAATACTGCTATAGGTATATTTCACCACTTTTGCTAAATATAGGAGAAAGTGAATACAGTCCCAGAATGCTTATTTTTTCTGCTTGCATTAGCTACATGCAGTCTTAGACTGCCTATTTTTAATCTTTGATTTCATTTTGCAAAGGTTGAATATTGGGATCAGAATATGCAAATTTGTCTCTTTCTCACTTCAGTCAGACACAAGTGATCTTGCTCCCTCCAGATCATTATCTTGCCCCCTGATCATTATCTTGCCCCAAGTCATCTTGCCTTCTTGTCATCTCACCCCAAGTCATTTTGCCTTCTGGTCATCTCACCCCAAGTCATCTTGCCTGCTGGCCATCTCACCCCAAGTCATTTTGCCTGCTGGTCATCTCACCCCAAGTCATTTTGCCTGCTGGTTATCTCACCCCAAGTCATTTTGCCTGCTGGTCATCTCACCCCAAGTCATTTTGCCTGCTGGCCATCTCACCCCAAGTCATTTTGCCTGCTGGTCATCTCACCCCAAATCATCTTGCCTGCTGGTCATCTCACCTCAAGTCATCTTGCCTCCTGGTCATCTCACCCCAAATCATCTTGCCTCCTGGTCATCTCACTCCAAGTCATCTTGATTGCTGTTCATCTCACCCCAAGTCATCTTGCCTCCTGGTCATCTCACTCCAAGTCATCTTGCCTCCTGGTTATCTCACCCCAAATCATCTTGCCTCCTGGTCCTCTCACTCCAAGTCATCTTGATTGCTGGTCATCTCACCCCAAGTCATCTTGCCTCCTGGTCATCTCACCCCAAGTCATCTTGCCTCTTGGTCATCTCACCCCAAGTCATCTTGCCTCCTGGTCATCTCACCCCAAGTCATCTTGCCTCCTGGTCATCTCACCCCAAATCATCTTGCCTCCTGGTCATCTCTTTCCAAGTCATCTTGCCTGCTGGTCGTCTCACCCCAAGTCATCTTGCCTGGTGGTCATCTTGTCCCAAAGCTATCTCGCCCAAAGTCATGGTAATCTCAACCCAACTGACAAACTTTATATTTACAATTTGAAATGTTTGAAATCATTTATTAGAACTGCTGTATTTTTAGATTATCCTTGTATGGAGGAAGAATTTGCAAGTAACTGATTCATAACTTATTGCTGAAAGTGAAACTCTTTCATAAGATAATTGATAGAAAAGTTGCTGTTTCTCCAGTTAAAAATTTTTAAAACTAAGTCTTAAAATTTCTCAATGTTTTGGATATTTCACTATCCTTCTGGGAAGTGATAAAAAAAGTTATGCAAGGTGTGCGTTGCTTTGACTTTGTTCAAATTTGCATCTCTTAAATTGTCTTTAAGAACAATACACATTACTCGCTTTCTAATTTAAGTTCATCTTCATGCTTGAAAGGATTGTTTGTTTTATTAACTTGCCAGTTTTTACGAGTGCCGAGAATTCTCGCATCATCCCATTTAGTATCATGACCAGTGGTTTGTGGTGTTCAACAAGTGCAGATTTTTGACTGTTAACCATGCCACAGCTTGTGTTCTTTAACTCTCAAGTTCTACATTTTTGGTTAGATTTGCTTATACATGTTCCTGAAGACTTTGGCAATTGAACGCTGATTTTGGGCAAGGTTTTGGGGTGAAATGATTATGGGACTGGATGACTTGCTTGTCATGTTGTTGAATAATATTGGGACCAGTAACTTATTTCAAGTCTTATGCTTCCACTGTTATCACCAGTGTTTATATTTTGTTATCATAAAACCAACAAATCTGTTTTTATTTTACAGATGGACAAGAAAACACAAAAACCAAAGGTTTGGGTCTACAAGCACCCAGATGGCACACCTAAGGTGAGTGAAGGTTTTAAGATGAATATCTACATAAAATTGGTATTTTCTTTTCTCTAAGGCAATATGAAGTTAAGTATCAATCAAATCCATTTTGATGCACAAAAGGACATTTTTTCTGGTTGCCAGTCATTTTGCGTAGTGGGTGTTTTGCTCGATGTATTTTCACACAACTGCTTAAATAGGTTGTTTAGCCCCAAATCTTAGGTTGTTTTGTGCCGTGTCTATGCCATATTGCACCATGCATAAGTTGTTTTGCCCTACCGTTTATAAAACTACATTTTTACAAGAATAGTTGTTTAAAAATAATTTTTACTGATTTTCTAAACAGATAAAGATTGCAGGAAGTTCATTTCCACAATTGTTTCAATACTAAACAAGCTTCAATTAACTGATAATTATTTTTTACTATTATATTCTATTTGATTTCTTTAAGTAACTTTTTCCTAACCAATTTTTGTTTTATGAGGCAATTTTAGTTCAGTAAGGTAACATAGTAAAAAAATTATGACTGCCAACATTTGTGGAAACGAATTTCCTGCAATCTTTACCTGTTTAATAAATCAGTAAAAATATTTTTAAACAACTATTCCATGTAAAAAATGTAGGTTTATAAACGTTAGGGCGAAGCAACTTATATGCATAGTGCGAAATGACTTAGACATGGTGTGAAACAACCTAAGATTTGGGGCTAAAAGACCTAGAAAGTGGTGCAAAACGACCTGGAGTGAAACAACCACGTGGTAAAATAACTGGCAACCTTTTTTCTTAATGGTAGTTAATAAAAGTAGATCATATGCCTTATCATATATTGAATACAATTGTGTGATTTCTACAGGGGGATGCAACAGTTACTTATGACGATCCTCCAACAGCATCTGCTGCCATCAATTGGTTCAATGGTAAGTTTATAATTATAGGCAGCATGGTTAGTAAGATATCTCCTTTGCAGCCACAAGGTCAGAGGTTCAATCTCTAGCTCTACCAAGATTTGAACATTTGTGTGACCTTTTCTGCCTAAGCTAACTCAGCTTTTCATCTGGGGTAGGTAAATGAGTACCAGCATCTGCCTGGAGCTAACCTGCGATGGATTAGTGTCCCATCCAGGGGGAGTCCAAGACTGTCATCTGCTTAACACTACAGAAATTGGGGGAAGTACCAGCCCCAATGATCATTTGATTCATATAGGATTAAACTAAATTTATAATTACTAAAATCAAGTGTATTTCCCAGGATTTTTCACCAAGGCAGTAGTTCATTAAGTAAATATTCCTTAAACATTTATGAAATTATTATCTCTCTCAAAGAACAGCAGAGATATAACTGCATTTTGACTGCACACTCATTTTTCCATGCAGCTTTTTTCGTGTCACTGGGTGGACCTTCTGCTCCAGAAATAAAATTTTTAAACAAAAATACCATGCAAATTTTATATCGTGACTTAACTCATTGTTGATATTTCTTTATGTTGTTTATCATTTTTATATTTATGACATTAGCCGTTCAATTCAAGCTTGATCAAGACTTTGTAAACATGAAAATTCACATCTTGCAAACAGTTTTGGAATCTTATAATTACCTTGTTCTTCACATAGTCAAGTTGTGAAATAATTGTTTCCATTAATTCTTTGACTTGAAATCATTTCAAGTATTTTTTGTTTGACCTAACAGTAAGTATGAAGACTCTGCTTGTTTTGAGTGACAAAATAACCCTGGTTGACCTTAGCACTTAACAGCACTGAAAGAAGTTATATATTGCCTGGCAAAGCTGACAATTTTGCATTGCTTTTAGTATCTCAAATATAAATTATTTGAAACTTTTATTTCATCCTCTTTACTACTTAACTTGTATTTCATTTTTACAGGTAATTTTCAGGTTTTATATTTACACTGTACTAGCTATATATTGCTGAAATTGTTTTATAACAGTCCATTGTTTCATGGCTGGTTGCGCTCTCACATGTCTGCCAAAAACATCACCAAACATTTATGCAAAGTTTATGTTTGGGAACCGATCAGTTATCTGTCTCCTTGTTTGAAATTCACACACAGTGTCACCTGAAATTTTAAGTTTTAAAGTGTTAGAATTTTGTTTAAAATGAAAATAATTTTAAGTAATTAGTAGGCAGATTTAAAACTTAGGTTACAGCAAAATAATTGACTGGGAATGCGTGTCATGTACTCTAGAAAATAATCAATTCATATAACTGACCAATAAAAAAAAAGCGCATTAATTTTATCATGTTCAGTCCTTGGTAATTGGAAGATGGCCATTCATCATCATATTTTCATGTAATTTTAAATTTCTTTTTCCAGTAACTATCTGTTCCCCCAGAGAGCTTTTATTATAACATTTAGTCTTCACATTTTGACTGATCAGAGTTTGGTTTGCAAATTAAGCAGTTGCGCAAGAGAAACCTGCAAATAAAGTTCGACAAGAATCTTCAAATTGAAATATATGTTACGTCTGTGAGAATGATGTATTGCTGTAACCAGCTGAGATGTGAAGCCCCAACTAGAAAAGTAGGTTGTTATAGTGGGTCCATCAATGCTACTCTGAGGTGTACATCGATTATTGAGTTTGTACTGCGGTGTAAGCAATGATATTATGAATGATCACTCGGATAAGAAGCCTGATTAAAAACGTTTAATATGAACTATAACCACATCATTTCTTCCACAGTACAAACCCCCAAGAATCATTGTACTTATTGAAAGGTGACATTGTATAACCTAGGAAAACCGACCTGCTCTCCTAGTTTGGGCTTCAGTTGGTTTGAGTGCTGCCCGACTATGTTAGAGTTCACAGGTTGAATTACAAAACTGCAACCATCAATTCTAATGTCATTGTTTAGACAGCCATACACAGTAGTTTAGTATTGTCTTTGGAATATCAGTAGTATGTTTCATATTGAAATTTATGCTTATTTAGGAAAAGAGTTCCTTGGACAACCCATCAAGGTTGAGTTTGCAGAGAAGAGGTATCCAAAAGGAGGCTTTGGTGGGCGAGGAAGAGGTTAGAAAGAATTCTTTTTGCACCACATTTGTATGGATAAATATTGATGTTTGGTGCATGGTTTGAATGAAATGAAAATCCTATGTTGCTTTAGTGGAAAATAGAACTCATTCTGAGTTACTGTCTTGTAAGTATTAACCATTGCTGACAATTGATATAATTGTTGCATTAATATACTACCAATTCAACCCTTTCCTTCCATCTGTCATTTTAACTACTTCATTTTGCAATTTTTTATAACATATAAATTATACTGCTTAATTTAAACCTATAAAACTGTTTTTTACGCTCAGACTTCAGTCGTACGTCGTATTCATCTGTAAATTCTAAAATATTCATTTCGGAAGTCATTGTTTTGCAACGTTTGAAAATACAAACTTTAATAAAAATTAAGATTTTCGGTTTACTATAATTTGTAATTGAATATGCGTAACTTTATAAGCGAGCGTGTTTAATTAAAGCACATGGCACTAGGGAGATCGTGGTCGGAAAACAGACGGAGCCCATTCCAAAATCGAGTCAACAATAAGTAATAAAAATTCTCCCAACGGATTTCCTGCGTTATCTAAATAGTAAACGAAAAGTGGAAATGGATTCTCAGTCAGCACTTGCTGGGCTTTGTCTCAATTTCTGTGCATAATGTGGTGCAAGTTGATACGAAGTTTAAATTAATGGAAAATAGCCTTCCCTATACTTGACTGTAAGCTAAGAACAGTCTAGCTATGCACACCTGTTAATGGAAATCGGGTGTAAGCGTGAGAAGCAGTTATTTTGATAACTTGAATTGTTTTAGTGCTGCAAAATTTCGGCCTCTTATACTACTAAAGAATGGCATTGGTCATAATAAATGACATTGCAACCTTTTTTCTACCAATATTCTCTTAGCGTAGCCATGAAGAGTTTCCCTTGCAGTTGTTTTCTTTTAGATATTGTTATGCAAATATGTGCCACATGTGAGATTGAGCCAAGAAACACTAGATGCATTTATCAAACATGACAATACATTCCTTGGAATATTAGAAATACCACATCTCTCTCTTTTTTTCAGTTACCTGTTGTCTAATCATCTACCTGATAAATATACCCATTTTAATTAATTAATGATTATAAACTCCTGTCTGTATTCCTTTCTTAGTTAGAGAAATACTGTTTTGTGTTATTTATTTACTTTCCTATTTTTTTAAAAAAACGTGAATTTTCATCTGACGTTTCAATTTCTGTGTGTGTATGTTATAGCCTAGGACTATCCGATGGATTAGCCCTGCTATTTAGGATAGCCCTCATTCACATTGTGCAATATTTATACTTAATTACTCTGTATTTATCCACAGATGCTATATTCCAATCTATTTACAGTTATTATTAAAAAATTGTATTAATAACACAACTGAGTTAAATAGATAAATGATAATGATGTAATTTCCATCTAGATGGGTAATAACTGCAATTATTATTGGTTCGATTTTTTTCATTTTATTTACTCTTTGTTTAGTTTCACTTTCAGCTCAGTTGTTCCAGCTGTGATGTTTCCTTTCCTTGCTCTTTCAAAGTGCTAACGCTTCAAACCTCAGCTGCTTTCTGTATTTACTGCCACCGAATATCTTGTTAAGATGGAGTTGACCAGAATCTTCAGATTTTTCACTCACCAAACTATTCACATACGTAGGATTTGTTGTAACCGAGTGTTTGTACTTCACATTGCAGGTCGTGGTGGTGGTGGAGGGTTTAGAGGTGGGGGTGGGCGTGGTGGGGGTAGTGATAGAGGAGGAGGAAGTCGAGGTGGAGATGACTCAAGAAGTGGAGACTGGGATTGTTCATCGTAAGTTTAATTTCTGTGTTCTCCATTTGTTTACCATTTTGAACAGTTAGTCGTTGATTTGTTTCCTGTATGCTGTGGAAATTGAATTGCTTTAATAAACATTCAGATGGAAAATGTTACAAACTGAATGAAATTATCATCACATTTCATGTGTCAGTGAACTTCTTGATCACACTCTTATTGAGTTTGTCTAAAAAACAAATAATTAAACTAAAAACTTGAAAAAAAAACAACCAAAAACTGTGTTGTAATATATAAGTTACAAGGAACTCACCTGCAGGTTACCCGAGAGCATTGTCTAGTTGTATTATATTTCATTCATTACACATTTTCAATGACGTCTAATACCTAATGCAAAAAGATAACTGTATCCTAGATACTGTAATTAGCTAAGCTCGTAAAAAACATACCAAACATACCGAAGATATTAACTCAAGGGATAACAAAGACCGTAGTTTATAGGGTTAAATTTGTTTTGTTATTGGAAAATGCCACTCCTTTAATTCAGATTGGAAAAATGTTGTAATATTATTCAGTTTCTATGAAATGCATTCTATGGATGTAGGCAGGCCTAAGCCTTCTATAGATAGGTCAGATGTAAAGCTCAGTAGTTTAGTCATTTATGTGGCTTTCTGTACATTGCACACTATCTCATACCGCGTGCATACGAGTTTCTATGTATCAAATTATTCTAATTAAAATGCACTCTGTGTCATTGCTGCAGTTGCGGAAACATGAATTTCGCAAGAAGAAACGAATGCAATAGATGTGGGGAACCGAAGCCTAGTGGACGAGGAGGTGGTGAGTTAACTCCTTGCTTTTTTTCCCCTATAAATAAAACACATGCATAATAACGTTAGATGGCGTCGTGGTTACCTGTTTGGTGCGGTTGACAAGTTGACAACCTTAGTGGCCCGGATTCCACCGGCATCTGGACAATTGTGTGGCTTATAGTGTTCTAACCCTTCTAGAATTGTTTCCAGATCCCGTTCAGGGGAGTCTATCACTCTAATCCGCTTAGGTCTACAAAAACTGAGCTATAAGCGCCATAAGGCTTGTTACAGAATTTAGCTTAGCTTTTTAAGCTATGTTGTAATTTTCTAATTTCGGTATTTAAATTTATTCTTTCTTTCAGTTGTTCGAGTTTTTATTCTCAACAACTCTCCTTTCAAATTAGTTCGTTGGGATTTAGGCTGGATCATATCAGCGTTTGCTCGAGTATGTTGTCAAAAACATGGCAGCAGAGCATGAGTTCCAATAATACCTGGCATAACTTCAGTTGTTTGTTTTTAGAAGATAACTTCAGAACTTACATTGGTCTGGCTAATTAGTCGGCATGTGATGAGCAAACCGTTTTTTTTTTAATATGTATAGCATGCTCCTGAATTTGCTGTGCAAACAATCAATCTGTGTCACGAAACACGCTTCAGGAACTAATGATAGTTTCCGTCACAAATCTAGTGTGAAATTGTTTTTTTATGTGCAACAACTTATGTTTTTAGATGAACGAATTGTCATTTTCGCTGTAGCGGCTTGGTTTATACCGATTATGTTAGGAACAAGCACTTTTGCTAGCGTGTAGAATTCGAATTAGCTTGTATTTCTTATTTCACTAAGCATTACACTAAGAAGTGTTTTCTTATTGTGAGCATTTAACAGCTCTAATTGTAGGGAGCACCAAGGGTTATGTTGAATCTCAAAACAAACTTGTGTTCAGTTTATTAATAAAGTTGAATGACAAAAAAAATTATGGAAAAGGAGATAGACTACCTTAATTTGTGAGGCGTCAACAGTTCATAGCAATACGCAAACTAAATGATTTTCAGAATATTTTAAAAAGCAAACTTTATTTTTTTCACCAAAACTTATCACTGTTTGACACTTTCCACTTTTCAGACGACTCCGGTTATGGCGGACGAAGCGGAGGCCGAGGAGGTGGTTACGGAGGCCGAGGAGGAGGAGGAGGAGGAGGAGGAGGAATGAGAGGAGGTAGAGGAGGAGGAGGAGGATACGGAGGCCGGGGTGGCGGCGGAGGAGGGTATGGAGGGGGACGAGGCGGTGGTCGCGGTGGATCAGGCGGTGGAAGAGGAGGTTATGACAGGTAAGGAACCATGCTTTGTTTTATATTGTTCAACCTGTGAATAAGTCGATCGACCATCAAAGCAATGTTTTAGGAAACAAGGTAATGATTATGATGATTATGAAGATGATGGTTGTCGGTTGTTCAGCAGTATGCGCATCAGATGAAATTTGATTGCTTGGGTTTTTTCTCTTTGTTGTCTAATCTTATATCTAGTACCTGGGTTGTGCAGTTGGTGAAACCGTCACTAAAGCAGTTACTGATTTTTTCACGATACGGAGTGAAAAAAGCCGTTCCGATTGACGTAGACTGGCTTCGTTTTCAAATATATTGCTTCATTTATGTGATTCAGTATGTAGCAGTCTGTTATCAAAACTGAAAGATGTTAACGTTTTGGGTTGCGGCAGCTTTCAATATTAATCGATTTCATTTTGAATTCAAGAGAAATTTTGAAAATGAATATATAAACTGACGGTAAGTTGATGGCCACGAACTGAGGAAGCGAACTTGATGGCGCTAGCATTTGACATAAGAAGGCGGCTACGTTTTGTTGTTTTTATTGTTTCGATAAGGTTTAATTTTGTGTTTTTTGTTTTCAAATGTCCAAAAGTGATAAAGGGAATGTTTGTCTTATCTAGCCATCACTTTGTACTCCTCATTGATTGTATGATAAGCCCTACTAAGTTTTCAAATCGAAACTCTTCACCGTGTACTTAATGTGTCCTTTTATTCGCTGCTCAACTAAGTGTTTTGAGTTTGTTGTGCGCCAGTAAAGATCAATCCTCCAGGGATAGTTGAATCTTTTCAGGACTTTTTTAAAACTTTAACCGAAACTTAGCAGGGAAACTTTACTTAACTCGGTTAGAAAAAGATGTTTTCGACTTTTAAATAAGATTATAACTATATTTTATGCGGAAAAACAAAACGGAGACTATCGTCTAGCTACTTATACAAAAGCATTTGGTGAGTTGGATAGGAGAAACTACAGAATACTCCGCAACTATTGTTCTTGATTTCACTGCGCATATATTTTTAAAGAACGACGAATGCGCACGAACAAATTGCCCTCCAAATGCAAGGAAAGGGCATTGTGAAATGTTTTAAAATCTCAAGGATAAAATATTCATTTTAGTGTTTTCAATTGTCATGCTGTTATAATTCTTAAGCTCATTGTAAGCAGGTCATTACTGGTTTGTAACTATCCTCTTGAACTGAGGTTTTTCAATTGCTTTTTCTTGAAGTTCAATTAAGCCACAGGAAGGAAACTTCCGCCTTTCGCGGATTTTGTTTTGAGGCAGCATGAAAATGTGAAATTATGTTTTTTGTTATTAAATATGTGCTGAAAACTTTTTGTTTTCACTTAACAGCCTGGGGCGCTGTTTAATTTCCACATTTCAAAGGATTCCAGATATAAAATATTTTTTCTATATCGCTTCCGATTACAAACTTTTGAGTTGATTTTAATGGCTGTGGGCAAGTTAAAAAACAAAACAAAAAACGATTGACATGTGAAACATATTCTCACCAATATGCTTCCGAAATAATTTTCTTCGACTAAACAAATACCACCTTCGCGTTTTGAAAAGGGTTGACATAATAGCATGCAAATATGTTATCGTGTTATGACATCCACAGACCTCTATACTGAGAAGCGATAAAACAGAAAAGAAACGCCGATATTTTTCAAGCGCTCTTTGCTTTAAGCTAAAACAGCACTGTAAAACCGGTAGAATATGTGATATAGATGAACTTGCCGTTAAAATAAATAGATTTCCAGTGTTCTTTAAGCGGTAGTAGCAGTGGTTGATCTCGGGCTTTCGTACACCTGGATGCACAGTCTTTTGAAGAAACTACTTTGTAAAAGCTTGGAAATCGAAAAAGTGGAACGATTTGCAAATATAGAAATGCGCCAAGTATTTATTCGGGTGGTAGAATATGTTCTTTTGCTGTATTATCCATATTCAATGGTCGCGAAACTTTTTCAGTTGGTTCTCCATAAGCAGAAAATCAACGAGAATCATCAATTAAAACACTTTATCAGTTAATGGCAGCAAATACAAACTGCAATATCTAAATTTTAACATTTTTAAAAAAGTAGTTTATTTTATCTAAAGACGGTTACTAGGAGAGTATCAGGAAATGAGTTTGTGTGGGAGTTTGTCGTCTGGGCGTGCGATACTTAACATGTGTGCTATCCATTGTGCTGAATTCTTACAAGTGAAATCGTTGCCGCCTTTCCAGTGGTGGCAGGGGTTGACTTTGGTGCTTTTTAGAAAATGGTTACAGTAAGTAAATAATAGGCCTTATGTTGATGAATGTTTTGCAATAAAATTCCAGCGTTTTTTTGGGAAGGGGGCTCATTTTTCGTTTGAGGTTGGAAATTTAAGTATATAATATTTGCTCGATGATATCTAACGCCTTAGAATTCCAAAATTCTGCACAACATAGTGTTTAAGATATCACAAAATATTCTTACACAGCTGGATAGAACTATTTTAGAAATAGGCCGCTGAATGGTTTGATAACTTTCATTCAGTTCCCCTTTGGTCTTTGATGGCGGAATACCGTTGCTAAAATACTTTAACCCTCGACAAAACCTTTCTTACCTGAAATAAATTGTTTCATCTTCACTGTCATGCACCCAAGCAAAGACTTGCTCCATCTTTTCTAATGGAAATCGAGTGCGTGGTAGCTGCAACCAACATTGAACTCTTGTAAACATATCAACCATTGTCATCTTCAGTTAACACTTTGTGACCTAGTGTTTGCATGACTTCTAGTCAATGAAATAATATGTAAATATGTACAGTATTTGAAGGCAGCCAAGCAGCAGTTTGTTAAGAGTTGGCGAAGCAATGTAGACACAGACGAATCATTAATTAAACGGAAATAGTAACAAGAATATCATTTCCTTCAGTTTCGTGTTGAGTATCAGCCGGAGCTCATTAAAAGAGTTCATTTGTAGTAATTAGCGTGGCCTAAGAATTTCAAGGGTTTTAAATAGGTATCCGTCCTTTCAACACCTTGAACCCAGTTCATAAACTCTTTAATGTGGGTAAAGACTCGAATGGATTCAATTTTTTCTTTTGCCTCATCTTCTAAGTTTGCATGTGATTTCTAATCATTTTTACAAATGTTGTTTCACATGACGAGTGTGGTAAAAAATGCAGCTGAAGTTGAATAAAATGATGGAATATTTTATTATAAGAAGGTATAACCTTTCAACGACACGGGTGAACTTTTTATGATAAAAGGATTTGCTCTCGACTGTCCCCCAAGCAAACTGATAGATATCTCGCACACGGCTCACGGAGTGTTTTATTAAATGTATATAGATCACATTTAGTTTATTGTCGTTAATCAGGTCTCGTAAATTTTGTTAAGAAAACTTAAAAAAGGACTCGCCTAACCTCTTAAGATTTTTCTTTTTTGGAGCAAAAAATTCTTTAAAACGCCAAAGCGTGGTCTCCGTGTTATTTTGATTAGTGATGGGCTGTTTTGGTTTTATCATTCTCTGAGAACATACCTCACTGGCAATAAATATTAATCTCTCATTTTGAATCTTTCAGGCAAGGCGCCAGACAGGATAGAAGAGACCGACCCTACTAAACTCTACGGTGCATGAGTCGCCACTCACTCACCTGTCAGTGAAGCTGCTGATTAGTTGCCGTAAAAGAAACTGTTTTTGTTTTTACACCAGTCGTTCTTTTTAAAAGAACATTTATATCATTTTACTTCAGAGCTGCAAAATCGCTCGTGTAAACGTTGTTTATCAGTTGCACATCGCAAACACGATTCCCACCTAATGCAATATTTCGTATTTTTTCGTAGTCTAATAAATACATTACTGAATAATATCAAATCTTTAATGCCGTTTGTGTTTTTTTTTATTAACTGACGTCTTAAATTAAAAAGAATGTCTAAATATTTTAGAGGTTTTCCCGACGGCGAAAATTAAGTAATTTAAGTGTTGTGCTTGTAATAACAAACTGGAGTTTGTTGAATCATACCAAAATGAGCGACGTATCACGACAGCTCATCTTTTTGCCTGTTGCAACTAGAGAGAATGTGGGGAGTACGATAAATAGTTTTCCGCTTTTTGCTTTTAACTTCAATTTTTCATGCTCTTAACTCTTTAGGTACAAACATTAAACAATTTTCTATCAGCGGTGCAGTGTTCTTTCTCACCCTGGCGGAACGCAGCACAAACCGTGAACTTGCATGCATATATTTTCTTCGCGGGAGAAGAAAAAAAAACAGTTATCAGATAAACATCTTCAGGAAATGGAGATTTCAAATGAGAGCTTCTTTAGACCGAAAGCTTTTCTTGTTATTGTTAAGTACTTAAATGAATTTGACTTGTACAATGGCGTCTTCGTTCTGGCTGATACAGGCTATTTTTTATGCTTATCGTTTGAAACAAAGAGCAACATTTGAGAAAATAAGTTCGAGACAGCAGCAGTATATTTTAATGACAGTCAATGTTTATTAAAATTTTTCGTTTCAAAATGTTTCAAAATTTTTAAAAAACCATACGTCAGTTTTTTCACTCTTTTCCCCATAAAAAGCCTAATGATTTGGAGTAATGTATGATACTAAAATATAAAAGTCGTTTTTTCATCGGATTTATTTTTATTTTAATTAATGGTTAATGAAGTGTCGTCTTTCTGAAAGTATTAGTGTTTTTCCCATTTATTATTTTCTCTTCTCTTATAGATGGGAAATCAGATTCTTTTCCGTGATAGCAAATGTAATCTTGTTTCCTGGTGGAGTGCATAAAGGGCGTGTAATTTGTAGTTTTAAAGTTATCTTGTCCACTTCCACTTCCCACTCACTGTGATGTCGAGCAAAAAATTTTCTTGGTGAAAAATTTTTTAATAATGGTTCATTGAAAATAAAACAATTCAACTTGAATTTCGGATAATTGGGTAAAATGAAGTGCTAATTGTTAGTTCTTCTGCCGTTGGGCGCTTTACCCAAAACTATACTTTCGCCCGGTTATTTATAATGTTTGCACAATCCAGACTGCGTATTTTCAACTGCTTGTCTCGTAGTGTTATGTAAGAATGTGTTACATCAGTCAACGATCTTGTGAATATTTCGCCAAGTTGCTGCAGCAAGGGAGAAGTGATCTCGGGTCGCAAGTGGTTATCAAATTGTAAGCAAACTTTCGATTCTTACCGAGAATAGAAGTGCTTCAAAAGTGCGGCGTACTTGATAGGTATTCATAATCCCAAGCCGTTAATCCTGACGCGGAACGCTGAGAAAACCATCTAAATAACGTCAGAACTGGTTAATTTTTTAAGTATCTGGCGCGGGTTAAATTTTTTCCCGGTGGCGCTAAAATCTTGGTTGTCACGTACCCGACTTGCAGCTATTTACTTAAATCTGCCTGTAACATTAGCTGTCGTTACAGCCATGTTTGTATTCGGACCCACAGATATAGGAACAACATCTTAAAAACGAGAACACTCGGTAGGATGACAAGTCGCTGCAGGGCAAACAATGGGGTCGATCGAGAGCATGTTGGTATCTTAAAATCTATCTTGGATTGATGCAAGAGAAATGATATGCGTTGAAATGTTGGCTCAACACCTTTTCATTGGCGCATCAGTTCGAATGGCGCTCAGTCGTGTTAAGTCTTCCATACGTGGTTATATTCATGTGAAGACAAACTGAAAACGGACTGGTGACTGTCAGAAAACATTTCATGCCGAAAACCAACGCGTGTTGTATAGTCCATGCCGAGGACGAAAATCACTTTAGAGTTGAACTGCTGGGAATTGTCAGAACATCAAGCTGTGTCGTGTTAATAATATTTGTTACTGATACGATAAGGAAAGCGCTAAATTGTTTTTAGAGGGAAACGAGCTTAATTGAGTTTCTTTAAGAGGTTGAAAATATTGGCACTGCAGCGTTTTCGCAGCTTTTTTGAGTGGAAGCGAACCCAACCTTAACGCTAATTGCCGTGGTAAACCAGGCGAGGGGATAGACAGTTTCCGACACTTATATGTGATGAACAACACAAGTCTTCCAACCAGTCGAGTCAGTAAAAATGATGGTGATATTGAGTTAATGGTACGAGCAGTGGTATACGTCATAACGTTTCTACTTGGCTTCATTGGAAATGTTCTTGTACTTGTTGTTCTCAAGGCGAAAGGAAGGCGGCGAACAATCAACGATATTTTTATCATAAACTTGGCAACTTCAGATTTAACATTCATATTTTTCATTCCGATTTTAATATACAAACTATATGGCCAGTTTATTCATAGCTTGTTTTTCTGTCACCTTATTCCTCCATTGATGACTACTACATATTTCGTTAGTGTTTTTACCCTGACATCAATGGCTATTCATCGTTGCCGCGCCATTCTTCATCCATTTTTACCTGAGGTACAAAGGCGAACTGTATATGTTTGGATCGCGTCAATATGGCTTCTGTCAGTTTTGGTAATGGTTCCATACATGATTGTTAGCACAGTAGATGATCCACCTTTCGAATGCACGGAGACTTGGCCTCCCGAGCAGAGGCGAATCTACACGGCAGCTTTAATGGTGCTTCAGTTCTTGCTCCCTATGATCGTCATTTCTTGCGCTTATGCTCTCATTTGTATAGACTTGTTTCATCCCAAATCGCGAGAACCTACGCTTGGTAGTTTATACCAGCATGGTCCCCGAACTACTGATGGCAATAAAAACGCTTGCAGTACTAAAAAATGCAAGCATTCCTCATCCAAGAAAAGAAAGGAAGACATTCAAATCGTCAAAACACTTGCTGTGATAGTTATTTTATTCGCGGTGTGTTTGCTTCCTGGTCAACTTACTTGGATGCTTCTCGATTTTGGAAGCGATCGTCAAAAGAAGATTGCTCTGGACGTCTTATACAAAATTTATATCATATTTGCTGTTTTTCACAGCTGTTGGAACCCTATAATTTACGGAACGTTGACACGACAGTTTCGTCGAGGCTACATGCGGTACATGCGAAAAATATTTTGTTTGCACAGTAAAAAATACTCTGTAACTATTTACACCTTCCGTGGTCCAGTGTCAACTAGAAATTCTCGGTCAAATTCAAAAGTTCACACTGGTCATTCGGTGAACAATTACAGCGATGAAATGGTAGAAAATAGCGAAAGAAACGATTTAACAAGTCTACGATTTTTAATGAACGGTAACCTTTCACGGGAAGTAGTCGTAGAGCGACTTTACTGTGCTTGAAATTCATAGTAAGGTATAATCTCAACTTAACTGAACCATTTTTTAATCTATTTTGATTTTGTGACCGCAATAAAACGCCAATCGGGTTGTCATAGGGAGATATCAAGGATTATCTTACACCTGATTTGAAGAAGTACCTTTATTTATATGCAAAAAAATCCTCAGTATTGTAATCTAATGAAATGAATGATTCCAGTTTTAGTATTTAATTAATATTAAATTGCCCTTTGAAATGAATCAACACTGTGTTAAGCGATGACGAAGTGAACTGAAGAAAAAACAGTCAGAGTTTTTATTTTGTTTTTACCCAGAATATTTGCTTGCAAAAACTGTATTTTGTAGTTTCGTTTAGGAAATGTAGATAGATGACAAAATCTCAAAATTTGTGTTGTAAAATGACTGATGACTGACATATAGCTGTCGGCTTTAAGATGCCTGGGTGTCAAAAATACTCGAAATTTCCATTCTGTTCTATAAAGTTACAATATACAAAAACAGCTACTTGTCTCACGTCAAACTATATGAAAACTGTGCAAAAATGGTAGAAGTTAATTTTGTGGTTATTTTGTAATTCATTTTAACGCACCCCTGTGTCTAGTTTGAAAATTATGAACATTGAACTGCAAGTTAATTCGGTGTGATAAATAAATATAACGCCCACTGCGTTCATTCTATCATTGAGCGAGACCAGTGTGTATTAGGCCCCAGATCCTTTTACTCTGCCAGTTCATGTCAATGGCGAATTTTTAAAAAGTAATGAGGACATCGACAGAACGACTGCTCAGAAGAATCACATTTCTGGTTCGCCCTTCACTTAGTAGGGTTTTGGTTTTTTCGGCTTAAACTATGTGAACAGAAAACCATAAAATGTTTGTCCATGAAGCTAAACGAGAACTGAGAATGTTTTTGTAATTGCGTACTTGTAAGTCCCGAGAACTCTAAAAAGGTCTTCACGTTCTAATTTTAGCAATAACCGTGCAGGCGCTCAATCGATGCATTACAACATGCAGTTATTGTATTACTATTGTTCTTTGCTGTCGGGTTCTCTAATGAGAAAAATAAAACGGAAATAAGCTTTTTTTTTTTTGAAAAACCTGAACGCAACCAATTATAAAAGGTTTAACGCAACGTTATTCATTTGAATCGCCATCAAGCTATTTTGCTTTAACTTTGTGTTGATATAGTCATAGACTCGGTGTAGGGAGTATGTTAAATTTGATAAGGAAACAAATATTTAAGAAACAAAGGTCCTTGACAAAGTTTTATCTTCAGTTTTTAAAACCACTTGAAAAGTAAGTAGATGTTGATTACAAAAGTTTACTGTTTTCTAAAAAGTTATGATATTCAATTATTACTAATTGAACAGTCTTGAAAAGTATCGAAATGCGTCGGCGAGAAGCACGTGGTTTAAATTAACTTTAGGCTAAAAAGTTCGATCATCGCAGTAGGGAAGCACAAAGCTGATGTTTCGAGTGTTAGCTTTTTATCAGAGCAATCCATTCAGCCATGAGCAACTTTTTGTTTTAGAGTTGATTATTCCACGTGTGAGGTTATTCAGATACTTTTTATTTTGAAGCCGGTCAATACAGTGGGAAAGATTTTTAGGTTACGGTACACTTTGAAATGCAGAAACTTATTAAGTTTTACTTCATAGCAAACGTTTGTCGGTAAAGGCAGCTTTCAAACCAAAAAAAAAAAAAAATTCCAAATGCGAATTTGGTTCTTGAGATATTTTAAGTGAAAGTTTTTACAGGAAGTAAACAAACAACTTGGCATAAATCAACGTTATTAAAAGGCAAGACGTTGCCCTCGGCCTTTTCTCCGCACTGGTTATTGCAGAAATGAAATATTTTGACACAACGAACAAGTTTTAACAGTTTCCAGGCTGCACGAGTCGAAACGTACCTAGCGAATTTTATTTTTTAAATTCTGTGTTATGAGTTTGTAAAATTGTACGATCTTATTTGAATACAAGTAAAACAAGTTGGCCATGTTTATAGTTATAAATACATCTGGAAAACAGCGTATGGCTGACGTCAGTACAGGATCAACATAATTGCAATTGTTTTATTCAGCGAAGATAGAAGCTTATATCTTTCTGAGACAATTTAAAACTTCTCGCACTTTAATTTCTTTAGAACTTTTAGTTTTAAAATAGTTGTTAAGTCAAGCGATTATTTAAATCTTTGACGTTGCTCAGTACTGAATTGGGAATTGCAGTTTTTGACACGCTTTTAAATATTAAGCGAACTGATTTACGGTTGACGTAGAAAACAAGATGAATAAATATGTGTGTGATTCAAGCTTAAATTTAAGTTAATTCTGTCCATAATTCTCGTCCGATCATGTTATGCCTTTCAACTTCAAGTTTAAACCGAAAAATGGGTAAAACAAGCGCTATACACGTATGTAAAATGATTTCAAGAACCAGATAGTCTGGTTGTGTCTTGTGTCTGGATTAAATAAACAAATTTCACAATAGATTATTCAGATTTATTTCTTTACTTAATCTTCCAACGCTTCTTTTTATATTTTCTTGCACAAAATAAATGTTTTCACGACGTTTTTACTTTTAGGGTAACCAATTTGTTTTTTCAATATTTCGAAATATGAAGTACTATACCACAGCCCAACAAATGATTTAAATCAAAAAAACATTAATTATTACTCGTGCCGGTAGGCAACGAGTCAAGGATGGGCTCATTTTTTATTTTTATTATTTGTACTTTTAGCAAATTGATGTTTTTCAGGCATACAATACAATACAATACAATACTTTATTAACACTCCCTAAAAGGGCTTTTCAGTGATAATTATTACAAATATATATACATAAGGATAA
>JANCMA020451343.1:0-10831 GCA_024336925.2 Zoanthus solanderi
CTAATTAAGATACATTTCCAAACCATTGTCACGGTTATGATTTCTTTTGTTTTAGCTTGATGAATTATTAATGAGTTTGAAAAACTATTTTCAAAATTTTCTAATTGTGGTCATGACCAATACGTAGTAAAAAGCTGTCTTTATATTTTAATACTATGAAATGTTTGCATTAACTTGTCATATCTGATAAGATTTAGCTCCATAAAAATGTATTCGATTATTACACTAATGAAATATTAAAATGGTTTAAAAAATAATTTGGATAGTACGTGCATTTTGATTGGACAACAAGTGTGTTTTCAAAGCACTATAAAGCACGGAAATGACGTGGCAATATAGTTGGCTGTCTTCAAGTTGTGAGAATTTACCGTACGTGTTTTGTACATCGTCTTTCTCTTTGTTAAAACTGAAAATAATAATTTTATAAAAGAAATAAAACATGTTGTCCGTGCCTCCATAGCCTGTTGAAAACCTCGACTGCGTCTCGGGTTTTCACTAATCTGCTCTCGAATTCTCCCAAACGTTTGCCTCGGTTTTCACCAGGTTATGAAGGCACGGAAAACATGCTTTATTTCTTAAATGAAACTCACTTTCTTATTCTTACAGCAGGGGCAACAAGCTTGGCAGATACAATCAGGGGGAGTCTCCCTGTGAGTACTTTTTGTCCAATGTTTTAATAAGACAGGTCTTGTTATGTTAATTAGCAATTTATTTAGATTTTAAGCAGACCAAAGTGCTGAAGATCGAAGGCTATTTGAGTAGCACAGTATGTCGAACCATATGAATCCTCTACCATTTTTTGTGATGGGATGTTTCGGTTTTGGAGTGAGAAACCAAGAAGGGGAAACATGCTGAAAGGTAAAACAAGAGCATAACCTGAGAGTTATGAATTCACATTATCAAAAAAAGCGGGAATATCTCATCACGTACAAGGATGGGGGTAATGAAAGTCAGAGAAGTGAGAATAAAGAAGAACTGCAAGGTGATACCAGAGGAGGAGTGCTTGACTCAGCACAAATTCTTGTGTGATTAGTGATTAGGGGAAAGAAAAAGATAGTTTTGGAATAGGGGGAAAAGGAAAAGCTTGGAAGCTAAAGGATCGTATCAAAAGAAGAATGTTTGAAGAGAGAGTGAGTAACAGAATAGAAGGAGCAAATTTTGGTTGTGCTGGTTTGTTGAATGCATTGTTGAATTCCTTAAGAGAAGTCTGAGAAGAGACAATAGTGAGGAGACAGAGACAAGGCAGTTGTTGTTATGTTGATTAGTAATTTATTTAGATTTTAAACAGACCAAAGTGCTGAAGATCGAAGTTATTTGAGTAGCACAGTATGTGGAACTGTATGAATCCTCTACCTTTTTTTTAGAGTTGGCAACTCACGATCGACAGTCACATTATGGCTTTGCACTTTTCACTTCCAGATCCAGAAAACGAAGACCATAGTTAAAATCAAAATATATCTAACAGCAGACCAATAAATAGATCAGGGTTTGTTTTAAAATGTTAATGGATCTGAAAAAGGAAGAACCTCACTTAAAAGACAAATAAATAAATGATCAGTAGATTTCGTTGTAGTAACTCATACCATCATCATCATCATCATCATCACCATCATCATCATCACCACCATCATCATCATCACCATCATCATCATCATCATCATCCATCATCATCATCATCATCATCATCATCATCACCACCATCATCATCATCATCATCATCACCATCATCATCATCATCACCATCATCATCATCATCATCATCTAAGAATGAATAATACTGATAGGACCGGTAAGCCAGTCGTCGTCACCAATCTAAAAGACTGGTACAATAGGTGACCAGTGAGAGTAGATAAACCTTAAAAAACGTAATAGCAATAAACAGTCAAGGAAAACTCTTGAAAAACGCTAAATAAAAGCAACAACTGATAATAAAGCACTAACAGATTATGATCAGCGCGTACAGTTTCTCAACGCTCTGGCGATATTCTTTAGGAAGGGAGTTCCAGTCTTAGCGACTGAGAATTTAAACGTTGGTACAAAGAAATATCTTTGAAAGCAATTTTCACTGCCTGTGAAATGCCTTTTTTCATTTGAAACACATCAAGGAACACGTGCGTCCAAGCCACTCGAAAATTTAGAACAACCTGAAGAAATTAAAAAGCGGGAAAAAGGATGCGCGCGCGCTATCACAAGGCTTGCCTTAAGTTTAGCATTAGCCAGTAAGCTATACCCTTCAGTATGCTCCGTTATTAATTAACTGAAATTAAAACTTATCAAGTTATGCACTTAAAGAAAACTTGCAGGTGCCTTAGTGAACCTTAGATTAGTAATAGTAGCACTTACCTTTTGAGTTGGTTGTTCCAACATTTTGTAATCACATTACCAACACATTCACAATGTTTGGGGCATTTCATTTGTGGAATTGGTAAACTTACTGCTTTGTAAACCACGAAAAAGAATAATATCGCTATTATTCTTAATCGAAACATTTTAACAAGCTGTTGCAAAGTTAAAACTAACTTTTAAGTGACTGACGCGCATTATATATAATAAGTATAGACAAAGGGTGGACGTCACTAATTATTTAAAATTGAGTCTAATAAATTAGGCATAATTATATTATTAAAATCCTTCGCACAGCAAGATACAATGAAACCTCCTAGCACTTTATATTAGTTTTTAGAGTTTGTACGGCCAAACTTTTTCAAATCGAGATAAAAGAAATAAAGATTTATTAGTTTGTTTTGTATTCTTTAATTGAGGTACCTACTCTAGTTTAATAGTAAAAGTTTTCTTCGCGGTTCGTAATTAATTTTTCATCCCTTGCAAGTTCTCGAAATTTGCACAGAATCGCGTTTCTATCAAAAATATTTTGTTTTTTATTTTTAAAAATTGCTATGATTTTTTAATGTCGATAGTTCCATTCTCAAGGAACGCTCTTTTTTGAAAAAAAATTGATGTTCTTTGCATGACTTTATTGTCACATCCTTAAAAAAAAACCATAATTTGAAAAAAAAATGTTTGCACTGTTAAATGACATTCACAGAGCAAAAGTGTGTCTTGTATAACTTTCGTTTTTATGAAGGCGTCTTTTTATTTTATGTATATGAATTAATATAAAATGAAGAAGGAAGTAATTCCTCGGAGGCGGAACAGAGGGGCCGGGGGCTTTGCCTCCCAATAATATTGATAGGGGGACTGGAGGAGGCTGACCTTCCAATAATTTTGAAGAATGACTGGTCCTCCCGGTAATATAATTCTTCTGTTTTTTGTAAGGGCAGTTACACGTGTTATGTATCCTGTGTTTTTGTTGTTTTAATTTTTTTGTTGTTTTTTTTTAAGAAATGAAAAGTTCTGTGAGCACTTTTTTCGTGAACTAAAAATTTCGCGCGTGTTTAGCTATCACTGAACAGAGCGCGTGCACTCGTTTTATATTTTTCTATCACACATCGTCATGATACCGTAAAGACGCCAGAAGAAACGTCAAGTATAGATAGCAAAAACGTGAAAGTAGCTAACTAGAAGCCATTTCTGCTATCTATATCACTATAGCCACATCCCACCAGCATTGCGCTTTCACTATCTCTGAAGAATCATTATGACTTCCACGGCGCTTCTTTCTTTTTTTTTTTTTAAGCTTTTTATTCAAAACTCACTAGGTTTAAAATAATGTCACGTGGTTGAAAACATTTGTGAAGTACCTCCCCCCCCCCATCCATGCATTTATTGCAACAGAAAAAAAAGTCTGTTTACGCCGCCCTTAACTTGCTCTTGCATATATTTTACAGTGCCCATTGATGACAGTCATAATTATAATTATGGTTTGTGAACATAATCTAACTAAGACGTCAAGTGGCCATGTACAATACAACTGCAGGCATCAAAATAGATCAGCGCCAGCGAATATATATTAGCTGGATACGTGAAATATATTTAGTAAACAACTTTACTGGCACCATGAAGCTCAAACCAACTGACCCCCAAGAAAGTCTGTAGCAGAGAAAAATGTTGTGAAGCCTGAAGGAACGTTTGACAATGGCTACATGCGCGCCGTGATGTCTGAACTACTTGCCAACTTGGACGGAAAAGTTTCGAAATTTAGTGTTATTCAAAATTAAATTCAAACAACGGAAGAATCGTCCATAAACTGATAAATATAGGCTAGATAATATCGGTCTATAAATTGTAAAAAATAAACTTCGAGTGTTCGATTTTCTTCAGTTTTCACTTTTTACATAGAAAAAAACCTCATTTTTCGTACCGCTTCAATTAAAGTATTGCTCTTACTCACGAAATAAGTCTAAACAGCTGTGAAAGTTCCCAAACGGAGTTTCCCCGCACAATGGACTTGGGTTGTTTGTGCTAAGAGTAAAATGGTGTGTGCGTCTCGGGCGCCTTGTTCGGTCTAATATCCTTCGATAATTTGATGGTCCATGACGAGGGCCCCAGTACGTTTTTTCGTAACATGTAAATGGGCATTTTTGCTTTGTGTGAAGCGTGAACTAGGATTTCTCATTTGAGGGATTCCTGAATTATTTATTTTCCCGTACCTTCATAGCCTGGTGAAAACCTCGGGTCTTCATTAATCTGGTCTGAATTCTCCCAAAAGCGTTCACCTCCGTCTTTACCGGGCGATGAAGGCACGGATGAAATATTTCATTTCTTAAATGTTATATTCGTTAGAAATGTGTCAATGCAAACCAAATGCACCGTTCAGACCGCAAGTAATATATGTGTTTGAGAGCTCTCAATTAGAAATACTTAGTTCGTTGAAACTTTGCTTAAGTTGGGTTTTAGCGGTTTTTATTGACAAAAATACAAGTAAGTAAAAGCACCACTCATATTTCACTCCCTATACAAGTTAAACTCTGTTTTCTCATGAGTTGATACAAATTTTTGAGCTTTTTATTTTCGTTATTATAACGGGTTTTTTTTAACTAAAATCGTACTGGTTTTGTGCAAATAGACATTATAAATATTTCTGATGCTCGGTTACTTATAAACATTTTTTTATAAATATCTTTATGTTTCCAAAAGCTTTCCAATCCAGTCAAAACTGTACAAAAACATTAAATGCTTTGCTCCTTCAAAATCAATAATATTTCCATGTTGTGTTCCTCTACTGAGCAATAAAAGTTCAAATAAATGTTGTCTTAATTCGTTATTATCTCGGAGGCATTCTGCCAAAGGCTACACAAATACTAAACACTATCTTTTCGAGATACGAGCGAATGTTTTGACTCATCCAGCAAAATAAGTTTAACCAAAAAAAAATTTAAGTCGCTCACTGGAAATTTAGATGAAAAAAAAATTAAACGCAACGTTGCGATCATATCGTGAAGGGGATGTGTCACGTGACAGGTGGCTGTCAATCAGCTTCACTCTCCTGTCCCACGTGTGCGAAAATGCGTTTCTGAGTCCCCCCCCCCCCTTCTTATTGAGAGAGGGGTTTTCAACCCTCTCCCAAATGGCCTCTTTGACCCTCCTTTTGTGCCACTGCTTCTCCTTGTCACGGACCACTACATCCTTCAAGCTGAAGGCCACGCCTGTCAGTTGCCTCATGAAGACTGTGCAATTAACGTTCCTTTGATTAATTTTTTTTCATTTAAATTTCCAGTAAGTGACTAAAAAGGTTTTTTTTGGTTTATCTTTTTGAGATAATCTAAAATGTGATTGTATTTCAAACATAAGAAGTGTGTCGCATCATGTGATAGAAATTAAGACAGGAAATGTTTGTTTAATGATAGTACCTAAATTTGTGTTATCCAAAGCCTGTACGGAGAAATTTGGGTAAAATTTCCGTATTTGAGCATACTATTTGTTTAACTCTTACCCAGACCCTAACTTCTGTAGCAATATACGCGATGAAACCGCATGCATAAATAAGTACGCCCCAGAACGGAAATTATACCGAAATTTGTGTTGAGGGAGCAGATATGAAAGAGCGTTCGTTCTCTGGTACGCTCTTTGTGTATCATAATTTTGAGCTTTTTAAGTTGAATGAAAACAACGCCTGCGTTTTAGTTGTTTTTAGAAAATACTTGTTAATTGTAGGGCTGGCAAAACTAGTAAAGATTTTAGACAGCTAAACTGTAGAAAAACAAACAGCAGAGTATATAGAATAAAGTTTGGTACCATGCTTTGAAAGAAAAGGTCCCCTCCGCGTTCCAGTGACATGATACCTCAAGTCAAAACTCGATCGAGATGTAGGACTCGTGAATCTATATTACGCTTGAACAATTACTGTGGCCTATGGCTTTCCGATTTAGTTAGCAAAGGCTTCCGAATTTTGTCATTGTAAATGTATGTGTTCAAGAATTTGTTAAGGCTTTAATTTATTTTCTTGATTTTATTCTGTAATTTTATAACCAAAACACTGCATGTAAACTTAAGAAGTTGCATTAACAAACCCTTGATGTCTTATTTACACATAAAAAATGTCTATTCTTTTAACGGCTACTTCCGGTTTATAGCAGAGTCGAAAATGCAGACGCAAGTGCAAGAAGCGCACGTGACGCAGAGTAAGAAATGCGCATGCGTGGCAGTTACTATAGTTTAAAAAAATGGCGGTTGACGAACAGTTAATTTTGCATTTACTTCTTTTTACTCTTATTGGCCAAACAACAATCATTAAATAAGCAGGAAAAAACCTCATTTTTATAGCAGCCCAAGGAATCTTATTGTTTTTGTTTTTATCTTTGAAATCTTTACAAGATTAATCAAAGAGTTTCAGATACAGCAAATTACTTCCCAAAATGTAATTAACGTTGTAGAGCTGAAAGTCAATCTTGTTTTCGTAAAGACTGGAGATTTGAAAATAGATCATTTTGATTGATTTTGGCTTTTCGTTTGTCTTGGCAATTGCTTCACAACTTCATTCAAACTAGAAAAATTATGAAGCGTGAGTATGCTTTAAGCCTGCGCGAATAAAAGAAATTTTGATTTTTACGTCGGTGTGGATTACTTTTGCAATTGGGTTTTTATTCTCTTGCTCATAAGTCTGCGTTTCCGTCTCTAATGTGAACAGACCTTTTGCCATTTATATGTTAAAAGAATTCAAGAGTCGAGGGAATAAAATTTGTGAAATGAAATGAAATGTCGGCTTGACGTACAAAATTAAAAACAAATAATCAAGGTTTTAAGTTTTACAACAGTTGACGATCTTCTTTTTTGTTTTAATGTCATTGTCCGTGAGTTTCATTCCGCCGTTCATTATGTCTTGATCCTCAATAGTTTGTAGTATTCTGAGGAAGGAAAAGTAAAGTTACTGCATTGGAACACTGAATGTTGCAATTTTTGTGCTTCATTAGTCACAAGTTAGAAATCATAACTGAATGAATTAGCCGCTGGATGACCACCAACTGGTTAGCCTAGTTGGCAAGGTGCCAGTCAATCGTGCGGGAGGCTCGGGGTCGGTTCCCGGACGAAGCAGCACTCAGGTTCTTAAAATAATTCAAGAGAAGGTGCTACCTTTGCCCTTACATCTGCAAACGGTTAGGATTTCGCTTCTTCTCTGTTATGGATGTTAAAATGTAGGCCATGCATCGGTGACTTCTTTGTTTGTGAGTGTCTATCTGCATGTTATGTCAGTGAAAGGTCTCCGTCCACCTCAGAGTGGTGAACATGGTGTCCCCAATTAGAAGGCCTTTGGCTAGTTTAAAATGCGTGACTTGACACATAAATAAAATCATTATTACTATTTAAGTTAGCCTGAAGGATTTCTGTTGCCACAAACGCGTATGAAAGAAATCAACACTCTCCTAGAATCGAGAGTTCCGGCTTCCCTTTTATATCGCTATCTACTTCTTGTTTTAAAATAAAAAAAGATCCCAGTACCGATTACCAATAATATAACAAACAAGGCAGGAAACAGAGACTTTTCCAAAAGTCACCACTTTATACTGTTTTGAAGCTCTTATCAATGATTATATTAATTAATAGACCCTATGCAAAAATGGCGGCGATTTTAATATTCTTTTGTCTGCATTCAAATTAGCCCTACTAGCCTCGTTTGTGGTAAGATAGTCTTTAGAAAGTTTAACTCCAGAACGAGGCTAGTAAGGCTAATTTGAATGTAGACAAAAGAATATTAAAATCGCCGCCATGTTTGCATAAGGTCTATTAACAGCAACATTTAAATTATCATAACCAACAACAAAGCTTGAACTGCCAATTTTCCCGTGCACTCTAAAAATCATTATGTTTCTAAATTTGCTAAAGAAAACAAAAAATTCTCATAAAGCTTTTGCAAAGAAACCATTAAAGATTCGAGTTAAAAGAGGTGGGAAATTTAGTTTTCAAAACTTTCAAACAATTCAGTATTAACGAAGGGAGAAGAAAGAAAATCCAAACAATATTTTAAAAGAATCGTTTACTTTTTCATAAAGAAGAAATCGCTGTTCCAATTTTTTCAACTCAAGGTTGAAGTTATCCTGCCTTTTAACAACGCAGACCAGAGCTTACTTACTTTTTCTCTGATGGAGTTTTTTCTTTATCCTTTATTATTCTGTAAAAAAGAAGGCAATATTATCATGATAAAGCTAAAAATTACCAGTGTTCTGTTTTATAGCTAATCTTTTCGATTTGTATGGGGTACATGGCCTTCATTAGTCATTCAATTGTATGAGGCACATCTGACTTTTGTTTTCTGCCTTTACAAGCCTAGTGGCCCATGGAGCCAGCGATGAGAGTCTTTAAATATCCCTGGACGGGATACTAATCCATTGTAGGTTAGCTACCGGCAGACGCTGTTACTGCTTTACCAACCGGCCAGGAAGGATGGAAAGCTGAGTTAGCCTTAGGTGGAAAAGTGGGTCTCACAAATATTTGAATTTCGGCAAAGCCGAGGATCGAACCGGGAGTCCTGTGGCTAGAAGTCAGAGATTTTACTGCGCAAACTACGTCCATGTGTGTAAGTACACGAATGGATAAAATAGTAAACAAGAGAAAAGACTTAAAAGTTTTCTTTTACCTTGCTTCATCAACTTTGTCCATTACAGAATTAACTACCATTGAGAACGACACAGGCCTTCCACGGTCCGAATGATAAACCACAGTTGAGAGGGGCTTGGGCCGAGGTACTAATAAATAAGGAACAACGATTACGTCATAACCAAAGTTCTAGCTTTTTCTACACTACAGAAAGTTTAATGATTTAACTTGGTGTTTGGTGTAGTATCCATTTTGTTGCTCCCAGTGTATTTTGGGAAAGTTCAGATGGATGCTGACATAGGAAAGAAACACTGGATCTTTTATTTGGAGCATAAAAACTAATAGGAGCAAAACAAGATAATTTTCAACTGTTTTATGTTAGTAATATCTAAACAAAAATTACATTACATAATATGCTCTCCATTTTTCTTTCATTCAGCCAAGACTTCAGTATAATTTCATGATGGTCTAAGGAATTGCTTTACAATGACAAATGTAACGTAGCAACGTGATGTTATTGTCTGTACCATGTAGATATCCTTTGTGTTGTGCCCCTTGTTCGCAACTGATATGGTAAAACGCTCCAATCTTTTAGCTCGCTGATGGACCGAGGCTCGGGTACGAGTAGGTTGATTCTTTGCAGTCACGAAGTCCATATATCGCATTTTTTATCTTTTAGATGAAGAGTAGAACCCTTTATTAATACTAAATTTCGAAAATTGAACAGTTTTTCGCTGTTCCTGTGATGTTTTTTTGAGTCTTGAAACGAGCAAATAGGGCAATTTGGGACTGGTTTTGTTTTGCCATTAAGAAGTACTGGTGTCATGACGTAGGATAAGTTACTTGAGTAGCTTCCGGTTGAATATTAACATTGTCAACACAACAATTTCATTCGTTTACAGTCTAAAACACAGCGAAAACAGAGTAATTCAGTTTGAAGTGCTTTGCTTGTCACGTTTTTCCTTGTAAAATATTGATAACAGCGAAGGACGTCTTACTGCTGCTACGTCACAGGTACCAGTCCCCTGCCGCCTGGTCAAAATTTAAAGACCAAACTTCTTTTGATTAAAAAGCATACTTAGGTGCAGAATTTTTCTTCGGTCATTCAAATTCTGAGTTCATAAATGACAATAGCTTTCATCTAAAAGACAAAAAAAGCGATATAGGGACTTTAATCAAGACCGTTATGCCGAGGTCGGGGCAAAGCCCAACGGATCGGTCGAAATAATAAGTAAACAAAGCATATCACTACACAATGGAGAAAGACAAGGATGAGGATATAATTTGCATCCTAAAAATTAATAATGAAGGGTTACTTACCTTCTTGGTGTCTAACAACTTGCATGGGTGGTTTATCAGGTCCAAAAATCAATTTTCGTTGAGTTCTAGGAAGGCACTTGATGAAACCATCAACAATGGCGTTACGCACTTTTGCACGTTCGATAACTGAACGGTTTTGAATGCCCTGTCAATTCATTGTCAAAATAAATGTGAAGTCAAGAGGTGAACAATTCTTATTCAAAAATATTTAGTTTTGAGCACTAACCACTGATTGTTTTTTCAGAGTTTCGTTCAGTCTGATTCCCTCCACATATCGGCCTCTCTGAAGATGATGCATTACTAGCAGCTCCTTGGACGTAGGATCTGGACTCTCGAGCAAAAACGCCTCAAGACAACCCTGGAAAAGGAACAAAAATTACCTCTTTCCGTTTTGCCTTATCACAAAACAATAATCAGTGGCTTCCTAATAATTAGTCATTTGGAAAAGAACATTTTCCAAGACAAAGCATATAAATTTGTTAACAGTAGAAACTTTCAAACTTTAATATATTTAGTAAATTAACAATTTAGTGAGCGGAAACAATTAATCTCTCTTACCATTCTTTCAATTTAATTGAAT
>JANCMA020451450.1:0-10831 GCA_024336925.2 Zoanthus solanderi
ACATTAGCCTCTGGCTAGGAAGAATGGGCAACCACTTCCTTCGCAATTGACGTTAAATAAAGTATTTATATTTATATATTTTTTATTTTTTATTTTATATATTGGGTGTTTGTTTCACGTCGTGCCGACCTAAATTCTTTTATTTATATTTATTTGTTTTATGTTAACAGTTATTTTGGCTAAAAATGTTATTTCCAAAAGAAGCATAACAACACTGATGGTGTAACTACAGAACACCCCATAACTATTGGCCTGGATTTAACTGCCCTTTTATTTTCAAATAACGACGAATGCGCAGGAAAAATATCAACAGTTACACCAGGCATTCTGCAGTTAAACTCTTTTGGAGTTAAGATAATATAAACATGATCTCCTGATAAGGTGGTTAATATACTCTGCAATCAGTATACCGCATTTAGCTCGACGTGATTCTTGGTACAGTCTGGCGCGCCCAACTGTGGCCACCCCGCATAAATTTCATACAAGTTTTTGACAAGTTTGATGGATCGCATGATAAAAAGCCCGCGAAAAACAGAAAACATTATCCTCGGGCGATTGTGCATTAGTATATAGAAAGTGATCAACAGCCATCAAACTTGTCAGAAACATGTCAAAAACTTGTACAAAACTTATGCAGGGTGGCCACGGTTGGACGCGCAAGACTGTAACCTCTATTTATATTCACTTATTACTGAAATCATTTAAACAGCAATTACACATACTCTAATTTTAACAGATGGAATACTAAAGTTCTCACATTAACAGCCATGAATAGCTTCCGCTAAATTGAGGTATGTGTGCAAGTTAATTCAACTATAATTTTGTTTCTAAATCAATAATGTTATTGTTGTTGTCGTCATCATTGTTGTTGTTATTGTTGTTGTTATTATTGTTGTTATTATTATTATTGTTGTTGTTATTATTATTATTGTTATTATTATTATTGTTATTATTATTGTTGTTATTATTATTGTTATTATTATTGTTGTTATTATTATTGTTATTATTACTGTTGTTATTATTGTTATTATTATTGTTATTATTATTATTGGTGTTGTTATTATTGTTGTTAACGTTATTATTATTGTTATTGTTATTGTTATTAATATTATTGTTGTTGTTATTATTATTGTTATTGTTGTTATTGTTATTGTTATAAGAGTGAATTTTTTTTCCACGAGAAGATAAACGTCATATCTTCAAACCAACGTGTAATTTTCTTTTTATTACATAGATATGAGTGTTTCGAAAATAAAAAAAAAAATTAGACGAAAAACAAAGGAAAAACAAAAGAATGGACGTCATCGATATCTTCAATATTGAGGATATGGAAAATATCTCACTCGTAATCGTATCCCGGATGTAGTTTCGTATGGAAAATAGCAGTTGTCTATTTTTCGGTAAAACACTCATAACTATGTAATAAAGTGTAATAAAGTGTAATACACTAAAGTGTATTTCAAGGGTTAATGAAAACCACTCTAAGTGCGTTCACTCTAACTCTAATTTACTTTCTTCCTTTACAGTAACAGTAACAGTGACTGTAGTTCTTCTTCAGTATTTGTAATCTTGTCTGGTTTCATTTTCCCCTAAATTCTGTAAATTTTGTACATAATTTGATAATCCAACTATAGGTGTAGAAACACTCACTTAACCTTTTAGGTTGTTTAGTTCTGCACCTCCTATTTAAATTCAATGTTATTATTGTACGTCACATTGTAATTTGTATATATATAGGAAATAAAGAACCTTGAACCTTGAACCAGTATTTGTATTTGTATTTGTATTTTATTTGTATTTTATTTTATTTGTATTTGTATTTAGTGTATTTGTATTTTATTTTTTTAATGTATTTGTATTTTATTTAAAAATGCCGAAAATAGAACAGTATTGTCACTATAACAAAATCGTGTACTTGCAGAACTCACTTTCTGTTAGAAATAACTGAGTAAGTGTGATATATGACATAGAATTTCCGTTTAAAAAGGTATCAATCCATCTTTCATTAGTGATCTGCCATAACGCCCTCTGACTGTAGATATACTTCGCTTTGCGGGTCCCTAGAGCGTACTGACAATTTCTGTTGTCACCCTTAAGTCACGAAATATACTCTTTATTTTTGTCTAGGAAGCACGCAGTACTTTAGGGAAGTTTTCAATCTGAAGTAATTTTGGCGGTCTACCTGGAGCCAACAACAAATAACCCAATATCTTATCCAACCCGCTCTTGTATCTTGTATATTTGTTTTAATGATATCTCGTTTTCCCTCTAGTAAAAGTTACGGTTTAACGAGTGCTGTAAAAGTCGCTTGGCACGAAAAGGGAAGGTAACTCAACTGGCAGGTTTGGTATGACGTTTTGAATGAAGCCAAAAAGGTCTTATATGGTGCTTTCGGTTAAAGGTTGTACTTCGGAATGAGACCCGCTATAAATTTTAACGTCAGTTTTTACATATTTGAAATGCAAGTTCTTAGTACAGTGCAAATAAATAATCTTGATGCTATTTCTCCCAATATGAAGACTATATTTCCTAAATAAGTATAATAAATGAAAAACTAATATGGCCAAACGAGAATAGAAGCGTCGTTGACGGATTTTTAAACTCAAAGAAAACATATGCATGCTTCATGAATTTAAAAAATGGTTAGAATATCTAAAATTAGCGCCTACAAGATCCGGTTTTATTCTAAGCAACAGTAACATAACAATAACAGCGGAAACATATTGCTTTTAAAGTTCCATATCGGATATAGTATATTTCGTTTGAGTCGTCCCGATCTCGTTGAAAGTGTTCAAGCGATCGGAATGGTTTCACGTTGAACTTACGACTCAATGTTTCCAGCTCCATATACAATCACTCACAAGCGTTTTCAGTCATTCCGATCGAAGAAGACGTGTTTTATAGATGATTGTTACGACTCAAACAATAGCATGGCTTAATCTCTTCATCGTTATTAAAAATAAAATCTTAGTTCAAGAGCAAAGAGAATGACTCAATAAGTTGGTGAACACTGTAAAGCGAGTTGACTTTACTATAAGAGAAGTTTAACTTGAAATAAAGTTCAACAGGCTGTTGCAATTTTTTACCACAAATCAACAGTAAAACTGACACTAATTGAACTAAACACTGATTTCTCCAATTTACAAAATGAATCTCTTATTACACACCTCTCGACTCATTAACCTGCAAGAAGACTTGACCCGAGATAGTGCATGACAGACTGAAAACACTCCGCTAATCTATTTTCTGTAGTCCGAAACAAGAAAATTTAGTTGTTTAAAAATTGGAGTTACAAAGTTCTATATATGCATAGAATTGTCATTTTTGCTGATCCTGGTTACATATTTGCTTGAATTAAGGAAATAAAACTATAATGATGCATCGCAAACGTTTTCAAAGAACTCGTAATTTATACAGTTATACGGTTAAAACCTTACAGTTAGTCCAAGCTCTAAGGTGTCCTTAGTCAGGGAATCTTTGCCGTATTTTTTACTTCAATAATTCTAAAAAAATCCATTCAATCGGCTTAAAAACAAACTGATAAGAACTGATAAAACACAAAGCAACTTACAAAGGTCGATTTTCAATTCCCTGGTTTGAAAGCTCAAAATTCCTTTATGTTTATAAGAAAGAAAGAACATACCTTCGGAAGTTCAAAATGGATTGATATAGACGATTATTCATCGTTCGATTATCTATTTGTTCTATCTGGTTTTGCCCGTATTGACCACTGCTCAACCAATTGAACTCAAGTTATGAAGTAAAAACAAACGTTATAGACTTTTACCTTGTCAAATTATGAGGCGATAAAACGAGGCAGGATGTCTGCTTTTAATGTATTTACATACTACTCACATTTCAATGTGAAAGGTTAATTTGTTCTCTCGGAAACTAGACTCAAATTGATTCCTTAATTTTCTGGTCCAAAACTAGAGGACAATTTGTGTTCCTGTTTTCCGATCGAAGGCATAAAAAGTAACACATACGTTTTTGATAAACTAATAAGATTAAGATCACCTTGGAAGTTTTAACAATTTTAAAGTTTGAGGTCATAGCAGTTTAATTTTGTGGTTTTTAATGGGCCGTCTATACCGAAAAGATAATGATTCGCCGTGGCTATTTTAATGGAATATAAAATAGTTTTGTAAAATTTTAATCAATAAAGCTTTGCTCACACAGGAGCAGACATAATGTAAAAATGAATTTTTAATTTCTAATCTTGAAAATGGCATCGAATTGATGCCGAAACGTCGTTTCAATTTTACTATTTTACATTTGTATATAAAATTTGTTTGTGATAGCTGACAATCTTTTGTCATTTTGCAATTAGTTTGTGCCCATTCATAAGATTACTTAGGGCATCAGTAAACCATATAGAACAACTTGAAAAAAATGAAGGGTACTTTTAGCAGGAATTGAATCAAATGTGTCAACAGTTTCAGAATTGACACCAAAATGCATTTGAAAGAAAATTGTCAAGTCGCAGCTCGACATGAAAACTAAATATTCCCACCGCTAAAGCATTTAAAAAAAACTGTAAACTTCCTTAACTAAGTGCGGGAAAATTTTAACATATATATAGTAATACTAAAATAACTTTTTGGAAATCGAGTATTTGCAAATATTTTTTTTAATCAGACAAATCCGAAACTGTCCTCAAACTAGGAAAATTGTTGGATTTCTCACTCGATTATCTGGTAATTGTCTGGCAATATAACATGAACTAAGTAAAATATATGCTTGACAATAAAATGTACTGATTGAAATTAATTCGTCAAGCTTAACGCAAAATAAAATAAAATAAACATCGTTGAGTTTGTTCGGTCTATGATTATGAAAATTGGAATGTTAGAGGAATGAGTTTAGCCAATAAAGTCAGTTATAAAAGCAGACAAAATACATTTAAAAATACGGTTGACGAAACCAAAGACAAATTCTATTTTCTTTTTTTTAACTAGAGCGAAACATCTTTGAAATCTGTAAAAATAGGCCAATCCATGCGGCAGTGAAATCATTTATCAGAATTTTAAAAACAATTTTTAAAAAGTTATTTAAAGCGCTTTCTCTCCTTTTTAATTGGTAACATCAGCCGTTTACTCGGTTTTTTTTTCTATGAAAGAAATCTCAATTTCCCGCTTACCGTATATATATATATATTTCTGTAGAAGCAATTTTGAACAGTCGAATCAGGCCTTCTTGTTTACCAGTTGTGTTCAAAAAATGAACCGTTTTGAGATAAGAGTTTCGCTTTATAATATCAGTGCCTTCAGTGAAAAAACATATTTTAACAATTTAGTTATGACTGAAACTACAATTGTTTTGATTTTTAAAACCCCTTGCGAACACGTGTTTTAGGAATGTTAAATTAAAACTGTTATTTTTGACAAAGAAAACAATAAATTAATTTTCCAAACACTTCATGGCCGTTTCCCACAGTGCCCTTAACAAAACTCAAATTTTGTTTTCAATATTCATTTAACATATTGGGTTTGTAACAATTAAATGGAAAATTGACAGAAAGCTATAAAATCAAAATTTTATTTCCTTCCTGTGGCTTTTTAAATGCGTCTTGTTTGTAGGCGAGAAGGTACTTTTAGGAACAATTTTTCGGTAGTTTTGGGCCAACACGCGTCAGTGATGTGACGTCCGCCTCCACCTTTAAACCAAAAGTTAATTTCAATTAGCTAACGTCAAATTGTTAAAAAAATTTTAAATTTTAGAAATAATTTATCATTTTTTTCAATTTTTAGAGGAATTGTTATACTTTACATGCAAAACCGTTGTATGTAAACAGCACTCAACAACAGAGTAAAATCCAAGGAGAAAGACTTCAATTTATGATGTAAACTGTTAAAATTTTAACTTCTCCCAAAAACTAAGTTTTTAAAGCGTGTGCAAGAAAATTCAGACTTTATAATTTGATGGCATTATTCGTGTGAGCAGCTAAATTTTATGGGTGAAATTCATTCATTCAAAAAAACTTTTCTTAAGAAGGGAATCAAATTCATTTCGGAAGCACGGTAGGTTATTATATCATAATTAGCAAATTTCACATCATTCATTCAAAAATATTGGCAGTGCCCAAAGATTTTGCCGAAAATACTGTCTTTCATTATTTGAGAACTGTTTGAACTAGCTTTAGGAAAATAAGACAAGGCATTTCAACGTTACCAAATACAAAGTCATTTTACTTTACTGCTGTGGTGGTACTTCTACAACAATTATGTCACATCTGAGTCTAATGACGATCAGTTTTGACATTAAAATTATTTTTAAGTGACTGAGTTTGTAACAACGCTTGTGGCACTTTTGTACTCGATTAAAAGAGACCGAAAACATAAAATAGTTTAATTGCGTGCATTAACTATATAGACTGCTTCATAACTGCCTTAAACTATTTTGTAAACAAATTGTTGAAATTTCGTCATTCTCTCTCATTGATTTTATAACGCATTTGTATAACTGTAAAATAACATCTTAATAATTTCATAAGCCGTTTATAGATAGATAGATTCTGGTCAGCACCGCCTTAATTGACGTCAGTACGTCAAACTGGTTGAGACTTGAGAAAGCAAAACGTTGGTAGAGTGGAAAGATTTTTATTTTCGAGATTAAAGCCTTTTTCCATGAGGCCCCGTCCACACGTATCCGGATACTCTTGAATCCACAAACTTTTCTTTTCGGATTGAAAAGTTTCCGCGTCCACACGTATCCGGATACGAATCGAATCAGCCCGTCCAAACGTATCTAGATTCACTCTACTAGGGTCCAGGACTTCTCTCTAAATATCTGTTTGAGGTGTTTATGTCTTTTAATTCGTCCGTCTGGCACTGAGAGAACCCTCAGAATGTCGAAGCGTCGCTTGACATTGTTAAAATGCACAGTCAGCATGGCTACGTTTAACTGAACACATGTTACGAGGCTTGAAATAAGCCCAACAAGAACAGCAAGAACCTTTTGTTTGGCCGCCATGTTGTTCCGTAGCCACGCGTCATCGAATTCGAAAGTATCCGGATTCGACCGTCCACACGTATCCGAAAAGGTATCGGATTCAAAAGTTTCCACTCTGGAGAGCGGATTCAAAAGTTTTTCGGATTCGCAGGTTGGATTCACCGGATGCGTGTGGACGAATAAGGCGTATCTGGAAAGAAAAGTTTGCGGATTTAAAAGTATCCGGATACGTAAGGACGGGGCCTAAAATAGGATGAGTAACAAAAGCGAAGTGCTTATGGGATGTGTCTTAAATGTTAATCATCAAGTAAAGATGGAAATTGTGTGCTAGGATCTAGCTTGAAGGCACTAAAAGAGGAACTAAGGCCATGTTGGCCAGGAATTACCCCTTAAATCTACCGTAAACAAAAGTGAGCGGCCTGATTCCTGTTATATTTATTTCTATTATATTTACTCTAGTATACAAAGGCATTACAAAAACTTAATAAGCTCATGGTACTCTTTAAATCACGTGCACGTTGGCACAACAGTTTCATCTCCTCATTAGTTCAGAGTACCTTAATAATATCATAAATGGAATGCTGCGTCGGTGTTTCTACAGAAACAGTTTTACAAGTAGCTAAATTTTTACCGCAGTGAAAAAAAAAATTAAAAAACTGACGTTTCGGACTGCAGTCCTTCGTCGAAGTGAATTTCGGAGTGAATTCCAATCCGATGAAGGACTACAATCCGAAACGTCAGTTTTTTTTAAATTTTTTTTTCACTGTATATTTGCTTAAAAATCACTTAATTTTTTTCATTTCTGATGTGATTGATTTTTTTCTACTTGATATATGTTGTTTTTCTTTGACAAAAAAGTTATATAGGAGATATATTCTTCGTGATGAATATTTTCAAAAGATGAATTCTTGTGTATTACATCATGCTATATTGATAATACAAAAAATGTTCGACATACAACTTTGGGTTTTCCTATTAACTATGTCCAAGTACTTTCAATTATAATTCCATTCTAAATGAAAAGAATTATATCTTGTGATGATGCAATAATAATTAGATCTGTAAAGACAGAGAAAGTTTTCAATTTCCGTGCTTTTAAAGACGCTGTTTGTTTGTTTACTTCTAATGACAACTCGAAATTAATTCTAATTAGATATTTCATTAGGATTCTAATTTTTAATTTTCTTCTATATGGATTTTATGTATGTTGAAATTAAGCCATCGGAAATAACTTTCTCTGGCTATACATCAAAGACGCTCACCCTTTCACTCCCTGTCAGATCAACACCCAACTTCTCCTTACATAACACGTCCAAAATAAGACAGTTGGTAATAAGAAAATGGGAATTGATCAAAGAAAGAAAACTACAGGAGATTAAAAGTAAAATTCTTTCAAACTTGTTTAATGAAAATTATGGGCTCACGTTTGGAGTATTTAACAGTACAACTGGGATCAAAAGGGCTAATGTTGTTTCTAAAGGAAGTGTCCTAAAATCGATGTTTGTGAATCAATTACAAATCGAAATTGGAAACCACTTTTTTTTCAGTAGGCGAGAAAACAAAAATTCCAGTTCAGTTTATGAGATAAAGATTTGTTGTTCATTTGCTGATACAAAAATGTTTTTAGACATATTCAGCAAATGTGTAATTTTTGGAAAAGTTTGATATCTTCTTCAAACCATGTCAGTTCTCACTTCATATGCTTTTAATCAAAGCTACCTATGTCGACAAGCCGGAAACATACACCCGTATCTGAAAAAGTAAGCAAAAAGTTTGATTAAAATCTTGAGAAAAGGACAGGTGTGTTGAATATTTACTGCACATAATTGATGAAACATTTAGGCTTACAAATTTTGGCTATATATTACACTTTAAATATAATATATAACCGTGGATTGTATTCCAGCGAGCTATAAAAAACTAATATTTAAAACTTGAAGAAGGTTTTATGCAACACTGCAATAAGGTTTGATAGAATTTTGAAAAATGCAAAAACTATATTGAACATTTTCAAAAATTCACAAAGGCAGTCGCTCATTGTGGATAATTCGTTCACATTATTCAAACTCAATATAACAAGAGTTGTCGGAAATCAATAATAGCAATCTCACAGTGTCAGTCTTACGAACAACACCTACTTCGAAGCCCCAGATCAAATGGAGGTAAATTCTACCAAAAACGAAACTCAGACAAACACAGACTTAAAGGAACGCGAAAAAGGGTTTACCAAATGGGAAACGTTTCCATCATGGGAAGTTCATGAACTGGAAAAAGAGTTTTCCAATGTTCTCTTGGCTTTTTTGCTTACAGTTGCCTTTCTAGGAGTCATCGTCGACGCCATCATATGTTGGGTTATGATAACAAGTAAGATTTTCAAGAAGAATTTGTCGAACTACTTTATTTTCCATTTGTCTGTCACAGAGTTGTTATTTCTATTTGTCGGGATTCCTCTGGTAACCATCTTTACAGCTTCAAAAGATCCAAATTCATTGCAATGCAGGATCGAGTTTTTCTTTTCCCGCACATGCGCAGCTGCAATCTTTGCTTTTCTCTCCGGAATTGCTCTAGACAGATATTTCAATATAGCACGGCCACTGAAATCATTTACCGCTCCTCCACTAAATCGCTTGCATGCTGTGTTAGTGGTGTGGACGTATGCGGGACTATGCTCTGCTCCGTTCTTACACAGCGCTGATAAGATGAAACTAGAAAGTTTTAAAAACGTAACTGTCATGAGGAATGTTTCGATTAGCTCTAGGAATAATTGTGGTGAATGTTCAGTTATGTCTACTGAAGAGGAACAAAGCTATTTTGTACCAAAATATATATACATAAACGTGACAATCCCGTTTCAAGTGTTAAGAATGGTTTCAGACAACGAGACCTCAACAAATAAATTAAAGTCTGATTACACGTGTGGAATATCAACTGGTAGGATTGGCAAAGCTACTTTTTTGATATATTTCATTCTTGCCTTTTTAATCCCTCTGGTTGTCATGTTGACAACGTATTCATTGACTACGCAAAAATTATGGAGACGAAGTAAAACTGGACAAGTGAATAGAATTTTTACCAAATCTAAAGTCAAATCACTGCGCATGCTTGTCTTATCGGTGATTTCTTTTTCAATATCTTGGGGTGTAGTCTTCATCCGGGATTTGTTAAACGCATTCAATCTATTAGACGTCGGGAGGTTAAACCAGGCTGGCGTTATAGTGTATTCACTGGCGGGTTATATGTACTATTTAAGCCCCATAGTGAACGCCGCTCTGTATTCAATCTACAATGCAAATTTTCGAAAAGAGATGAAAAAGAGCTTTTTGAGAATGGCACGGTTAATAACTTTGAAATCAACGGTGGAGCGTGTTTCTTTTCCTCTCAAGGATCATTCTTTAAGATTAAAATAAATCAGCAGATGACTTTTACTAAAGTTTTTTAATGGTTGGTTTGAAGGCAGGAGCCTGTGTTTTCTTTGAGATTCCAAGGACCATGGTTTTTTTAATTCTCTGCCTCAAAACTTCAAAAATATTTAGAACATTTCTCTCTTTAAATTGCGGTTAAATCATATCTGCTACAGTAAAAAAAGTTTTTTTAGCTTGCTCGTTAGGCGTGATTGTGTCGTCCGCTTTTGCTTGCGCTATTTTTATCCTAAAGTTATATTTCAACACCTCAATATTAGGGAAGTCCATATTCTATAAGCCCCAGGCTTCTTTTGGCCTTCCCTACCAGGAATTTCTTTGTTCTTTTGTTCTGTGGTATTTTTAATGTATATGTAAATTCTATTTAAAAACAAAACTAAACTGAATCTTAATAATAAACGAGACGATGACAAGTTTATATGACGACGTTTCGATGCTCACCGGCATCATTCTCAAGTAAT
>JANCMA020451555.1:0-10829 GCA_024336925.2 Zoanthus solanderi
ATCAGTAGCCAAACTTTTCCTTGTTGTGTGTGATACAAATTTCTTTTTCTTAAACAAGGATCTTCATCATTTAAACGAGTTATTAAATCAAAAACTCCAAAATTTTCACAATAGCTTTTAACAAGTAAATTATCTCTTAATATCGATAAAACAAAATTTATACTTTTTAAACCTCAATAGAAGAAAATCTCCTTTGAAGGGAAAGTTGTTCAGTTGTTATAGTGATTGTAATCTGTGTTGTGATTGGTGGATTTAACTGAAAATACTTAAAATGATTGGCTCAAAAAATTGTTCGATTACAATTTTGCAGATTAACTAGTGCAAAAATACAGCAGTTTATGCACCAATCACATTTGTTATACTATTATAGTTGAGGGACAAAACGTGTTTTCATAAAGCTATCGACATGATTTAGAAATTCATTGTTGAACAAAAGTGCGTTTGATCAAAGACATGTGAGAAATTTGTACACATCGTTGCTGTTGTTCCGCAGACCAAGTCTCTCGTTTTAACAAGTTAGGATTAAAGGCCGTGAACGTACTGTTGTGAAAGGCGCTGGACCCTGGCTGCTCTAACCTAAAGTAAATAAAAGCTCGCCCGAAGCGCATTACAAAAGTAAGCGATAGTGATGAATCACTTTTCAGAGGAAACTGTGCGCCATAGTAGTTAACAGCGGTACGACGTTTCTACGTCATGTTTGAAAGTCGTTTTTAGCTTTGATTCTTGACTAATTTTTGGTAGCTGTGTAAATGCCGACATTTTCATTTAACTTCACTTAAAAGTGCCGGATTAATTTTCATAGTGATTTGCAACAACACTTGAGCTTAAAATCCATAGAATCCCAGTGTATGAACATGTTTCTGAATAAAATCAGAACAAATAAAATCTATTAGTAAATTCGGCTTCGCCTCATGCTTCTCAAACGCTTCTCTCGTGCTTTCCCAACTTCCCCCGTGCATCCATAACGCGATAGCCACACGATAGCCATGAACTATTTCATAAGTGGTCCCTGGTGAGCCGGGAAGTAATGTTCAATTGCTACTTCCCCCGCTATTTCCCGGGGATCGGGGGACCGGGGTTCCATTGACTAGTACATTACTAGTTTATCATTTCACAAATTATGATGTACAGAAACCTTAACACTTTAATGCCCATAAGTAAAGATATAACTTGGGACGAGAAGGTTAACTGATCATGTTACATGATATTTAGTTAATGCATAACAGTATTATAAAGTGTTGGATACGTGATATTTAGTTAATACATAACAGTATTATAAAGTGTTGGATACGTGATATTTAGTTAATACATAACAGTATTATAGAATAAGTGTTGGATACGGGTCGTAAAAATGACATGCAACATGTTAATTTTTATTTCACCTAAATAAACTAATTGATAGAAGTCACGGGTTTGGGGCAGAATACAAATGATTAGCATTCTAGTTTAGAAAAGAAAAAGCACAGGAAATTAAGACGGGCCAGGATTCAGTTTCCCCGACAGGAACAAAGACCAAGATACTAAGAAGCTTTTGAAATTGTGCATCAAGGCCTAACATACCTTTGTTTTAAGGAAGCGGATCGCCATTCGGTGTTTGTGTTAACCAGGATTAAAATGATACTTAAATTCTTCACAAATTTAGTAACGGAGAACTTCGAGGTGCATTGGTAAATGGACATCTATCGCAACTAGATAGGTTTCGCAACTTAACACTTATTTCAACTCAACATTTCTTGCAACTGGACAGATATCGGAACTGGAAATCTATCGCAACTGACTGACAGGTATTGCAACTGGACATTTCTTGGAACTGCAGACATCGGAACTGGAAATCTATCGCAACTGACAAGTATTGCAACTGGACTGGTATCGCAACTCGAAATCTATCGCATTTGACTGGCAGGTATTGCAACTGAACATTTATTGCAACTGGAAAGACAGGAATGACAGGTTTTGAACTGAACAGCCATCGCAACTGCCTGACAGGTATTGCAACTGTAGTTTATCATTCATCTGGAGAGTCTTCCTAAGTGTCTGGACGTTATTCCCGAAGGAAGTACCTAACACCATTCTACACAGTTTATACCATACAAATTAGTCATAATATCACTTTTACATATCACAACACCTAAGCGACACTTGTGTTAAAGTGGTGAATGGTGCCACGCAGATATTGCTATATTAAAATAATCGTTATCTTTCAGTGGTTTGTTGAAATAGATATAGCATCGGGTTGTAGCGTATGATTGATGATAAATGCAGTTGTTACAATATGACATAGATACACATTTTTAAGCCAAATGATTAAAGTCTTGAAAATTGAACCCACTCAATGTTGAGCTACAAACTGGAATGTTTGCAGGTGATTTGAAGATGACGTACAAACACTTGAATATAAGTCTTAAAGCCACAATGATGACACTTGGAGTTGATCCAAACCTGAAAAATTTGTACTCGTGTCCTCCTAACGTTTCTTGTTACGGTCGGCCATGTTTCAATGAAGAGGAGAGAAGAGCACACCTCACTTGTTTTTGTGATAAGTTGTGTGTGCAATTTGGCGACTGCTGCTTCGATTATTACGATTGGTAAGTCCTTATTATGTATTTAGTATGCGTGTAAATTAGTGATGTATTCATGTACTTTTATTTTGACAGTACTTTAAGATGTAAAATTGTTTGCTTTGTTAGTAGGTAAGAATACCCGAGTTATTTCGCTACTTTAAAGGTCTCACGACATTATGGTGATTTATTCTGCTAATTTTAAAACAAATTCCATTTACTTTTAGGTGTGGTAAATCGACTAGCGAACATGAGCAGTTACATAATCAGCCATCAAGTTTTCAGCGGCTACACTCTCCGTTTGCGTGTCACGAATTAAGTGGTGTCGTAATTGTAGCTACATGTCCCCAAGAATTTGGTGATGATGAGATCAGTTTGGCGTGCCAACATCCAAATAGTTCGGACCTGTTTCAACAGTTACCTGTATATGACGAGAGTACTAGCCTAACGTACAGAAACGTATTCTGTGCACACTGTAACAACATCGTTAATTTAACATACTGGAAACTTGTGGTTAACTGTTCAAAAAGCCATAACAAAGGAACGAAATTCACGCCTTTTCCAACTACCAGATCTTTCTCACAACAGATGTATACACCACCGTTTCCAAATGAACTAAAAAGAAGTGTTTCTTCAACCCAAGGTTCGATACCAAAACGAAGAACCTCATTTCCTACTCCTACTTCATTTAATTTATCAACAAATGTACCACAAGGGTCAACGAGACCTCAAAATGTTCATTCAACCGGACCATTCGTTCAGACTGCCACTCAAAAACGAAGAACTCCGTACGAAACACTTCCCCCATTTAATCCAAGAACAAGTGGTACACCCTCAACGCCTTCGGATGGTTTTTTTAAAGAATGGAAAAGCGATGTTATATACGATACAGATTTCATCAAAGATAAATGTACATTATCTTATGAACCACTAAAACATTTTGAAAAAAGACACTGCATTCCACGGAAGTACCGTTGCTGCAAAGATATGAGTCAGTTACTGAAAGATCTGTGCTCTTTTTATCATCTGCCCCTATACCTTTCAGATAAGAAAACCTGGGAAAACCCACACTGTGCATTGTGTAAAAACCAAGCATTGAAACAATTAACCTGTGAGAAAGGTCCACCAAGTGGACCTGTACAGATTCCTTCACTAACAATTATGTTTCAGTTTTCCTCACGAAGTGGACACACTGTTAATGTTAATGGAGAGGTTCGAGTACCACGCACTAGAACCTGTGAAAAGTGGTTTGTTTACGATCCCTTTACTGATTCATGTCGCCGTGTGGCACCTAGAACCAACTTCTACAGTACATCTACATTCTGTGAGGACGGGGTGTCTGTTAGATTTAATCGTTCTGAGTTTGAGTTTAGAAACTTGAATGTTTTCATCTTCTCACACAACAAAACGTATTCAAGCAAACAATATTACGAGAATTCAGATGGAATACTACTATGCACAAATTTCACGAAAAACTTCTCCGTTCTTACAACAACGACACTGAACCGAAAAGAACCAGAAAATAAAATGCTGGGGAACTTATCACTCTTTGGTTGCTGCTTGTCGGAAATTTCTCTTTGCATATTGATTTTCACATACGGGCAATTCAGTGAGCTAAGAAATCTTCCGGGAAAAAATCTAATCAGTTTATCATGCGCAATGGTCCTCTATCAAGCAGTCTTTTTTGCTTCCATGGCCTCCCGCAACCGTCCAGTCTGCGTTGCAATAGCTGCTGCTTTGCATTACTTCATACTTGTTTCCATGAACTGGATGAACGTACTTGCATTCGACGTGCAGCGAGTGTTTGCCTCGCAAGGTGAGTTTATATAGAAACATACAAAAAGATACTACTGCATAATGATAATTATATTAAGAAGAGACATTTTTTCTTTATTATGTGAACAACTTTTAGAACAACTAAAGCACAAGTACGACGTTTTTCCTTTACAGACCGCCCCATGAGCGATCACCGACAATCCAGCATTTTCTTTAAGTACAACGCCTACGCTTGGGGAACGCCGCTTCTTCTGGTTTGTACTAGTCTGGTTCTTGACCTCCTTGGTGCTGTAACTCTGCAATACGGTAGGTGTTCTGGTTTGTACTAGTTTGGTACTTGACCTCCTTGATGCTGTGACTCTGCAAAACGGTAGGTGTTCTGGTTTGTACTAGTTTGGTACTTGACCTCCTTGATGCTGTGACTCTGCACTACGGTAGGTGTTCTGGTTTGTACTAGTTTGGTTCTTTACCTGAGTGGAGCTCTGACTGCAATACGGTAGGTGTTCTGGTTTTTTCTAGTTTGGTTCTTCACCTGAGTGGAGCTCTGACTGCAATACGGTAGGTGCTATGGTTTGTACTAGTTTGGTTCTTGACCTCAGTGGTGCTGTGACTGTAATACGGTAGGTGTTCTGGTTTGTACTAGTTTGGTTCTTCACCTGAGTGGAGCTCTGACTGCAATACGGTAGGTGTTCTGGTTTGTACTAGTTTGGTTCTTGACCTCAGTGGTGCTGTGACTGCAATACGGTAGGTGTTCTGGTTTGTACTAGTTCGGTTCTTTACCTCAAAGGTGCTGTGACTGCAATACGGTAGGTGTTCTGGTTTGTACTAGTTTGGTTCTTGACCTCAGTGGTGCTGTGACTGCAACACGGTAGGTGTTCTGGTTTTTTCTAGTTTGGTTCTTCACCTGAGTGGAGCTCTGACTGCAACACGGTAGGTGTTCTGATTTGTACTAGTTTGGTTCTTTACCTCAGTGGTGCTCTGACTGCAACACGGTACGTGTTCTGGTTTTTTCTAATTGGTTCTTCACCTGAGTGGTGCTGTGACTGCAATACGGTAGGCGTTCTTGTTTGTACTAGTTTCGTTCTTGACCTCAGTGGAGCTCTGACTGCAATACGGTAGGTGTTCTGGTTTGTACTTGTTTGGTTCTTGACCTCAGTGGTGCTGTGACTGCAATACGGTAGGTGTTCTGGTTTGTACTAGTTTGGTTCTTCACTTGAGTGGTGCTGTGACTGCAATACGGTAGGCGTTTTTGTTTGTACTAGTTTCGTTCTTGACCTCAGTGGTGCTCTGACTGCAAAACGGTAGGTGTTCTGGTTTTTTCTAGTTTGGTTCTTCACCAGTGGTGCTCTTACTCCATTACGGTAGGTGTTCTGGTTTGTACTAGTTTGATTCTTCACCTGAGTCGTGCTGTGACTGCATTACGGTAGGAGTTCTGGTTTGTGCTAGTTTGGTTCTTCACCTGAGTGGAGCTCTGACTGCATTACAGTAGGTGATCTGATTTGTATTGGTTTGTACTTGACCTCAGCGATGCTGCGACCCCACAATACGGTGAGTGTTGTGGTTGGTACTTCACTTCTGCTGACGACAAAAAAACTCGAGGAATGTTGAAAGGCACCTTTTATCAAGTGCAAATGATATGTTGTCACCAAGGTATAAATCATAGTTTCAATGTTTTAAAAAGAGCATAAAATTACCTGTAACGCAGCGATTACTTTTTGTTTTTTAGTTAAGAGATTCTTATAGTTGATACGTAAATATCATTTTGTCACTAGGTGTGGGTTTCTACTGTTGGATCGGTAACGGCCTGGCTGCGTCGGTGGTGTTTGGAGTTCCACTCGCTTTGATTCTCGTGTTCAACATCATAGCACTCACACGAACTGTGCTTGCAATACGAAAAACGAGACAGGTACACAATACAGAAAGGTTTACAGCCGAAAGCTTGTGTTTTTAAAGATTATCAGCAAAAGAATAATTTTAACATGTACAATACAGAATAAACGTATTTCGTAAAATTACTCAGGTGATTATTTATAAAGCTTGCAAGGCTCTCATTGGTTGTTTCAACAACAAACCCTAAGTAATTTTTCTAAAACAATTATTCGCCTCAGGCACAGTGGGGGGTGAATATTCAGATAATTGATTAATATTTCCATTATTCGCCTTGCGTGTCATGCGAGTAACGTAGTATACCTTTTGCTGATGATAACCAGAAGATAAAATGTGAGTGAATAGTTCTTTCATTAACAATTTTAGCATAAGCCATAAAAAGACAACCAGTTGCAAGAAGTGACAACCATTAGCACCAATGTTCTTTCATTTGCACAAAAATCAACTTCATTTTCATGATATTAAAATATCAATGTGCAACTATTTGAGCCGATTGACAAACAATTCAATATGATGGAAAGTCATTAACGAATTTTGCTTAAACTATCACGTCCTTTTGCATCAACAAACAATCATTTCAAAAAATCCTACAATCATTAATGGTGCATTTTTGCGTAGAGAAATGCACATACAACTGTTACCGGAGACTCGATAATGACGTTGGCAATGTCAAAACATCGTCATGCAAAAGTTATCCCTAGTTGAATGGTATAAGTAAAACATTATATCCAACGGGTAGTATACCACCCGGAGTTCCCGCCATTACTTGCGAGCGACTATCGAAATGGCGCCAAAACTGTGTGCGTACGTTTCCGAAATGGCGCCAAAGTTGTCGCAAACTGATGAAGAACTCCCAAATTTTTCGCTGCAGTTCTCCCTAACCGAGGCACGAGAATGAACAAAAAAACCGTAACTGGAAACAGCTGCAGCCAACGGACTTGAGCCAACTAATGTTCAGGAACTGTCAGTCACACTCGAGCACATGTCCGCAAACAGTTTAAGGCGTTTAAAATTCTGGCTCTGCAAATTCATCTTCGAAGTGACAAAGCAAACCGGCGAACGCTACCCTCCTAAGACGCTGTACTTACTTGTTTGCGGCATTAATCGCCATTTTGGAAATGTACAGGGGGAAATACCATTTAACATACTGGAAAAAAGTGCTACGAGGTAAAACGACATTCTTTGAAGCAATATTTCACCACGTGTTGTATTCATTTGTATGTTCCTTTTTAACCAAAATATTTGTTTGTATTGTAAAGGTTCATGGTGTTTCGAAAAACACTGGATGGCGAAATGAAGGACGCTACCAAGTGCGGAGTTGCGAAGGCATCAATGACAATCTTGTGGGCCATGGCGTTAAACGTACAAGCGAGACAAAATGAGACAACAATTGAGGTAAACAAGCTTTATTTTTAACTTTTCCTCAAAATAGAAATACAATAATCTCGAAAGCGTTATTTATCTCATACAGCATACAAATCACTATAATTGTAAAGACGATTCAGTTGACGAACTATCACTAATCTTGGGTTGCCTGTGAGTCAAGCGACTAAGAAATGTAAAAATTACTCAGGTTATCGAAGATTTACCAAATATTGATTTGGAGTTGTCTGATATTTTGGTTTCTACTCCAATGCCGGAAGCTACAATAAGTAATAATGTTAACAACATCTGTACAAATTCTGTGTTTAGTAGACGATATATGAAATAAATTAAATTATATGACGAAAACATGTTCATTGTGACCGCTTTTGTCTTGTTTTGAGATTGTGTGGAAAAGCTCTCTACCGTATTTATTCGACTATATGCCGAGCGATTTTTGCACCAAATTAAACTGGAAACTAGTGAAATCTCTACAAGATAGGGGGTTCGGCTTGTACCAGAATAATTTTGCGAACAAAAAAAATTCTAATGCTGCAAAACCTTCAATTGAATGTTTATATTCGGCTATAAGCAGAGCAATTATCGACAACACAAATTACCGGTAGTTTGCGTACGAAAATCATTGCTGTTGGTCATAATAGCCGTTTTGTTTTGTTGACTTCACGAATGAAGTTTTCATTCATCGTCTTCTTTGCTGTCGGTTTCAAACTCGTCCTCCATCGCCATATGATGGTCAGCTAGTTCTGGCATATCATCAGCGTAGACCTCATCATCTTCGGTGCCGTCAGCGTTCGAGATACCGCACGTTTTGAACAATTTCCTCGCCATCTCTGCTGGAAAAGAAATATTCGATCTCGGCTTATAGCTAGATGTTTTGGGTTTCCTTTTCATAATTTTCTAACAGGTTCTGATACCCAAAAGTTTAGGGTTTCGGCTTATAGACGAGATCGGTTTATAGGCGAATAAATACGGTAGTTATGGTTTTTATCAAATGTTATGGTCAACATCTCACCAGCCGGTGAACATTGCCCGCGCTGTCACGTTTGAGAACGGGAAAATTCGGCGGGGAAATTGGTGGCCGTGAGTACCAAAAGTTCGTTTTTGCAATTTTGACTACTGTTTTCATCCAAAACCAAAAATAGAGCCCCCAAAGAAACGTTTTGCTCATCTTATAGAAGATTAAATTAGAAAACTCCTTGTAGAGAAAGATTCCATGAACACTCAAAATGCCACAAGGACTGCTGTATGTTTGTAACTCCTCTATCATTCTTGTAATAAATTATTTTGTTTTAATAATTGTGGTTTATTTTGTTTAAGCTATATAACAAAACATATTTAAAATGACTGCTCCCTCGGAAAAGATCTGTTTAGTTTTCCTCGAATCAAAACAGAACTGATGTTTTCCTCGTGAGCAGTCATTAAGCGTATAAAAAAAATTATGTTGAATATAATTTCATTCAGCGGAGAAATGGCCCTCGTTCAAAAATCGATTAGCAATCTAATACAGCTAAATTTTCACCACCATGTTGCCGATTCCTTCCTTTTTGGCATTTATAAACTGATATGAAATGAATATTCGTGGTTCACAAATCTGTTTGCTTTGAAAACCTAAACTATAAATCGTCCTAACCAAGTTAAGTTCTTCGCGCTTTGGCGAAATTCTTGCAATATCCATGAAAGAGTCAATAACTGTTTTGTTTCCTTGGAGTTGATTGATCTAGTATAATCAAATAACTGCCGTTTTCTTTCTAAAGCAAAAAAGGAAAATTGAATATTATGTAGGAAATAACCCCCCCCCCCCCCTAAAAACACAAAAGAAAAAAAAACATTACTCACATGGGGGTATCATATGCCCTGAGGGTACTCCCTAAAATATGGATAGGGAAACTCGGCAGATGGTTTTGAAAATGACCCTGTCCCTATTGAACTCCGGTGTGCACGGTGTAATTCTTGCTGTGTCGGGGAAACCCGTCGACACGTCACACGTGTCGTACAACACCTTGCATAATCAGATGACTGACGAACACCTTAATTATTCTAGCGTCGGAGTGCTTCCAAATACTAGACCATGGAACTAACTTTTCCATTAAGAAAAAAGAAGCCATGCATATCAAGAGATCAAACCTGTTTTAAATCAACAGTTTATGCACGTCAATCTTTCCTTGAATATTTAATTACTTTAATTTAGTCCAACATCATTCTATTTTCTTTAGTTATACTTAAAAGTTTTTGCTTTGGCTAACGACCACACTCTGAAGAAAAGGCGAGACGCCTCGCAATATTTAAGTTGTGATTAAAAATAAAGAAATTAAAAAATGTTGTTACAGCAATAAAATTTTGATATTTCTTCAGCTATACCATCGTTTTGAGCCCTAAAAGGTACGCATAAATTAACTCAGGTACTGATTGCAGACCCTAAAAAAACCCTGCCAATCACTTAAGGCCCACTTTGACATCTTTAAGAAATGAAAAGCTCTAGTTTATTGAATTTTAGAGAAACAATGTTGATTTATTATCGAAGTTAATAAATATTATTTTTATATGGCACTGTTTCGATCTGTTTAATCTTGAGTAAAGCTTGTAAACTTACTCTAAAAGGTACGCAGGGTATTATTTATGACCCTACAAAAGGTCCAATGAGAATCCCAATCCATTTTCAAGGGAGTTCTCCTCAGGGTCAAAAACTAGCTCTGCTAGAACTAGAAGGGCTAGCCCCACTGCAAGAGTTAAAACTTAGCTTCTATTTACATGGGAAAAGTTATCATCAGCCCTGGGACAAGCGAACTACAAGTTTTTAACTTTAGGGATGAAACCACAGCATACACTTGAATGGAAGTAATAATCCCTTGGTACGACTTTTGAATGAAATTGGCCTGCCTGATACACCAATAGTATTATCCAACTCCAAAATGCTTGGCATTTGAAACTGATCATGATTAATATGGGAAGCCATCTTCATTTTTGGTAATCTTCTTTGTTGGACTTGGTGTCACGTGCATCAGAATAGAGTGGGGCTATCCCAGTGTGGGTTTTTACAAGCACTAAACACACAAACAAGTAGCCCTTCTGTTTGGGTAGCCCTGGTAGAGAGAAAGGTCTACACTATATAGTACTAGGGCAACCCTACCTTTCATATAAATGTTGCAGTTCAGATTCAATATGATTTTGAACTGGTTCAATTTATTTTGATCCAGTGCAATATTTCTTGCACTGGTACAAGTTGTC
>JANCMA020451658.1:0-10829 GCA_024336925.2 Zoanthus solanderi
CTCGAATTCTCCCAAACGTTCGCCTCGGTTTTCACCAGGCTATGAAGGCACGGAAAACATGTTTTATTTCTTAAATATTTTGTTCTCCTCACAGCTACTGAAACTTGGATGATGTGCAGATCGTTGCAAAGCTCAAGGGGCAAGGGTGTAACCCAAATATTTTTTTGAGCAAGATGAGAATACTTCTAAAGTAACTTTAGAAAATTTACCTCTGGTTTTCTTCAAGCTCCGCCTGTTTCCTGCTAACCTCCAAAGCCATCTCAAGCTGTTCCAGTTCATCTTTTTCATCATTTGGCTGAATGTTGAGCAAGTTATGACGCAATTGCTGACGTCTTTGCCAACAGTTCGGCTCGTTTGAACTTGACATCCTCTTAGCAAGAAACCTTGGTCTCTGTAAAGAATAATATGTAATGAGCTGTTGAAAATTAGCTGGGTCACACATCTGTTAAGCCCAGTAAAACTAAAGTCTATTAAAAGATTTTGAAATGACATATTTAGAAAAGGTCTTTTATTTATTGACAACCTCTACGGTCGGTCACAACCATTATTAGGGACCTTAATCAACGAGGACGGGAACGCGAACGACGACGGCTCAGAAAAATCGCCTTTCTGGTTCGCCCTCTACTTCTTTGTGAAGGTCATTAGGGTTTTGTTTCTTTGCTATAAATTTTGTGAATAGAAAAATGATGGAATGTTTCTTTATTAAGCTAAACAAATACTGAGAAAGTTTTTGCTGTTACGTCCTCGTACTCTCGACAACCTTAAAAAAGGTCTTTTCACGTTGTAATTTTAGCGACAACTCTGTGCAGGTGCTCAACTCTGTGCAGGTGCTCAACTCTGTGCATTCCAACGTGCAGTTATTGTATTTACTATTGTTCTTTGCCGTCGTCGTCGGTGTCGAAGTCTCATTGCTTAAGGTCCCTAATATTGCAACCTTTAGTCGCCTCTGAACCACTATTATCTTTATTACTAGGTCTTCCGATAAAATAGTTTTTAACGACACAGTTTTACAAGTGGTTATATTTTAAACCGTAGTGAAAAAAAATTTAAAGAACTGACGTTTTGGACTGTAGTCCTTCGTCGGAGTGAATGCATGAGTTATAAATAAAGAGGTGTTTATATAACTCATGTATGCATTCACTCCGATGAAGGACTACATGCAGTCCGAAATGTCAGTTTTTTAATTTCTTTTTCACAACGGTGTAAAATTTAACTATACTTGTAAAATTGTTTCTGAAGAAACACCGACGCAGCATTACATTTATTAGTTTTTTTAAAATGACTTGCATTTGCGAAAGACTGGGATGATTGAACCCTGTGGGAAAATTTATGCAATTCTCGGAGAACTATACAGTTATGGCAAATTCTTATTTATAATATTTCTAATATTAGGCAAGTTTGGATTATAATCCATAACCATCGTAATTTTATGACTGGTGAACTAGATTTTTGTTTAGGTTTCAGTAACTCTTCCCTAGATTTAGCATTAGCCTTATTAAATCGTTGCTGTACAATATTAGCATCATATCCCCTTGCAATCAAATATCTATCGTACTCTTTAAAACGTTTCTGTAAAACGATAGGGTCTGAGCAAATCCGTTTGATTCTGAGGGCTATGCTGTAGGGAATGCTTTTAATACTACTTATAGGGTGGGCACAAACATTAGAAATGTGGCCTAATATTAGAAATATTATATACAAGGTGGCAACTAGAATATGGCAAGTAAAGATGGCTATCTGTAGGCTTAGCGTAAATATCTGTTCTGATAAATCCCTCATGGAGAAATAATGTGAGATCTAAAACATTAATGCTCTCGCTAGATTATACTAACTCAAATTTCATGGTGGGGTAAAGGGAATTGATAAAGTCTGTAAATTCTAAAAGTTGACTTAAATCTTGTGTCCGTAAATCTGTGATACGATCTCTGTATCGCCACTATAATAGAGGTTTGTATGGGCCTTCTGATTTAGTTTTATCATCGATTGAGCCATTGCTAAATCAGCGTAGTATTTAACAGCGTAGGTCTTTACAATGCATATTCGAGTCTTAAATGTTGCGAAACTTTGTGTCGAGTTTTGAATCCTTCACTTGCTTATTGAAATCAACGGCTCCTGCATAAAGAAAAATTTAAACTCAGAACTGTTTTATTCCTGAATCAAAGTGTTATTTCAAATATCTCAGTTAATGCTACTTCAAACATTTCAAAAAATCTCAAGTTGAATAAGCTAAAGCAATTGAATTATTTATATGTTTTTAATGCTGATTTGTTGACTTTATTCTCTATCATTTTGACTTTATTTTCTTCATTTAGTTCAAATATATCTTGCGGGTTGGTCAATAAAATGTAACTTATGCACTTTGTACTCCAAGTGAATTAACGCCAATTCTAAAGCAACTGAATGTTCATTATGTTTTGGAAAATCACAACAAATACTTATGCTACAAGTGTTCAAATAGTAGATTTCCTTGGTCTAAAACGTATATTTTTGAGCTTCAACACGGCCTAGCGCTAACTTTTTTGCATAGCTCATAGGTGTAAATATCATGTAGAAGATAGTTAATTTAAATCATTCTCTAATTAGCAGCTGCAGATCTACTAAAATTTGCCTGATTCATTTCATCATAAAAAGTCCTTGTAGTCCTTGTAGACTTCGTGGGACGCTACGAACTTGCACACTATTCGCAAAGAGAATGGCATATATATATTTATATAGCGAATAAATATACATACATAAAAGCATGTACCGTACATCGTGTGCCCAAGTTCACGAGCTGCTATAATGCCATTATGCTGGTAACCGGGGGGAGGCACTTTGTATATACTTACGTATATATATATATATATATCTGAGTTTATTTCGCTCCTCTGGTAGGATTTTGTTTTGTTGAGCACTCTCATATTTTGGGATTGTGAAACTGCTCTGTCATACATGCCTTGCTCTGTCCTATGATGCTGATCATCCCCGTGTGAGAGTAATCAAAGAAAAACAACTAAAACTGAAAAATATAGTAAAGCTTCAATCTTCTTTTATCAATTTCAATTTGTAATAATAATAAATACTTTATTAACGTGTCTTGTTTTCTAGTTTAACAAAGATCGAAAAACTAATTGGAGATCGACACCTATCTAAGCTAATGTACTAAAATATTTCACCCATCCCCTACATACTCTCCATCCCTATCCCGTTAAGAATAATATATAAAATATCCCATATACTATTTACAAGAAATGTGATTAAATAAAACTAAATATATAATGAAAAATGAAAATGCCTTATATGAAAATGAAAATGCCTAATATGAAACGACGGAAAGAAAATGGGATTGAGAATTAACTGGTTTACAGAAAATTATACAAGTTAAAAATTTAAAAGAACTAACTTGTACATAAGTGGCAATTTCTGCAGTTATTTTCTAATAGGTTGCTTAAATCTTGTGTCCTAATATCTTTTTTAAATTGATTTAAAGTTTCTATAGATCTAGTATTAGCACTAAGTTTTGACCATATGATAGGCCCTAAATAACTTACACTATGTTTTCCGTATTTGGTGGTACAAAATCTTGGAATAACAAAGTCTGCATTTCTTAAATTATAGTTTCGTATTAATGGTTTTTGAAATAAATTACTTATATATGAAGGACATAGTTTATTTTTTACTTTGGACATAAGTATCACTATATCTTGCAGTCTTCGGTTGTATGTGCTTAATTTAGCCTGTTTTAGTAGTGTTTCATAATCGCTAGTTCTATTGCAATAAACTGCCCTTAGACCTCTCTCTTGTAATCGTTCTAGTTTTCTCTGATCAGAGGCTTTACAGCGATGCCAAATTGTGTGGCAGTAAGTCAGTGTAGGAAGACTAACAGACTTGAAGATCTTGAGCTTGTCCTCTACAGACAGCATGTTACGAAGACGATTAAGTATTCCAACTTTCTTAGCAGCATTCTTACAGACCGATCTTATATGGTCACTAAAGTCCAAATTGCTGTCAATTTGTACACCAAGTATTTTAATAACTTTGCTTTGTTTGATATTAGTATTCATTACTTTGACGTTCGATTCCATATCGTTTTTTGATCCAATGCACCAAGCGTGATATCTTTTAGGATTTCCCTGTAGTTGGTTTGACTGGTACCATTCGGTTGTCACTTTCCCTTCATCCGCTGTGAGTGTGGTTTGAATTTCAACAATATCACTTCCTATAACATACAACTGGTGATCATCAACGTACATCATTAATTTCGACTTGTTGATATTTAAGGGCAGGTCATTTTGGTAAACGTTCCATAGAACTGGTCCCAGGTTTGACCCTTGAGGACAGCCTCTGTTGACTCGAACCCATTCACTTTCCACATAGTTGTTTATCCTCACTTGGCAGTATCTGTCGCTGAAGTATGAATGAAGGAGAGTGGTAGCTTTATTAGAAAGCCCGTAAGCTTCCAGTATTTTTATTAGCAAGGGATGGTAAAGCGAATCAAAAACTTTCGACATATCCATTGACAGCACCCCGACCACCTTCTTACAGTCCACGGCATTTTTCAATTTCTCTATCAATTCCAGCAGTGTGGTTTCACAGCTGTGTCCCGTCCCGGATGCCGTCGTTGTCTTACAGAGACAAGGCTCCATGAATCGTGACACCCTTCGGCTTAGGAGTTGCTGAAGGACCTTACCAATGGTACTCAGAACTGTGATTGGTTTATAATTATTAGTGTCAAGATAATTATCTTTCTTGAAAATCGGAATCCATACGCCTTTTTTCCACTGCAAAGGCCATTGATTGTCTCTAATACATTTATTAAAAATGGCTGTTAATGAAAGAACAAGTGCGTAAAAAGTCATCTTCAAAACTTTGGGAGGTATCATGTCGTGACCCATACTTTTTCTCGGATTCACGTCCCTGAGCACCTCCACAACCTCAGCCTTGGTGATCTCGGCGAACTCAAACTGTGGGCCATTAACTACATTTTTGTGATTTTCAATAACTTGTACGCCTGGATGATCCTTCAGCTGGTCTTTTGTGAGTTGTAGTGTACGAGCATCACCGATTTCACTAGCAATTGACGAAAAGTAATTGGCAAAAGTATTTGCAACTTGGGTCTGATCTTTCAAGATGTTTCCATTATCTTCTAGATGAATTACACCGTTATCAGTTCCACTGCTTTTAGTATCTATAAAGGGCTTAAATGCTTTGTAGAATTCTCTTGGTTTTTTGCTAAAGTTATATGTCTTGTCTCTCCAATATTTTTTTAATTGCCTTACGTCTTAGCCAAGTGGCGATATTTCTCCATCTATTTTTCTCTCAAAAGTTCTCTTTAAAGTTCTCACCAAAAGGATGCTGTCACACTTTTACATCATAAATTTTTTGACTTGGTGTTGTTTGTATAGTATTATAGTATTATATGTAGTTTAATTTATGAAACTAGATACAAACAGTTTGCTAAAGTCAGCTATAGTTGACAAACAGAGTTGCAGTTTATATTCAAAAGACAAAATTTTCCCCCAAAAGTTGAAGTATGGTATAATTTACGTAGGCGAGCAGCAGTGCTAATCTTGACGGTCTATCTGTGTCTAATTTGGCCAAGAAGAATGTTAGAAACAAAAGGTCAATGTGATTTCGAAACAGATATTCATAAGATACTGTTGAATAAACACTGTATTATTGACTATATCCTTTGTGGCTAAAGTGGAATTCATCTACATCTGCATTTTAAACTCGTAATCAGTATTTACCGACAGGAAAAAAGACAAAAATGGGATAACGTCCTTTCTTTATTTTCAAAGTTTGACAAAAGTGACTCTCCACGGGAAAACCAACCTAAAAGCTGATGACACGCGCACGGTTTTTTAACATGGTAAACAAGAAATTTTCGTTGGCACGGAACGGCCGTGCCACGATGTACGGCTAATTAAAATTTTATTTTGTTAAATAAAGACAAAGAAGCGTGCTATTATAACAAAGAAACGCGTCAAGGTTACAAAAGCAAAAGCCGTGCCATTTTACACGCTTACAAGCCAAATGCATGCTTCAGCCGGTTCAAACTGCTCTACACCGAAACTTTGGATATTAAAATTAATCGATGAAAATTGGAATCATGCTAGTGATGTCATGAAGTTTATACTGCCTTTCACTTTTAGCGGCTCGACGGATGGGAAACTCTAACAAAACGTTATATTCGATATTTAACTTGTTATTCATTTTATTTTTATTTACATACTTTTATTTTGATAGATTTTGTACCGCGGTTATAAGCGTTAAGCCTGAGATTTTTTTTTCGAGCTGACTTCTCTTTTGCAGTAACTAAAATAGAACTTCTAAAGTAAAGGAAAAGCTAAACAATTATTTACTGTTTATGTTTGAATGATGTTCTAAAATATTAACTTTTTCTTAACAATCTGAACAATGTTGTCAATGAGATTACAAAAATAAATAAATAAAAAGTGAAATTTTTTTTCAATGTTATTGTTGAAAAAGGTCGTTTCCCCCCAAATATATAAATCTATTGATTTTCCAAACTTTTTGCACGGATCGCACACATTTCGTTTTGTTTCTCAACTTCAATACACAGCTGTAGGAACCGATTCAACTGTTCAAAATATATACTCACGAAATTATGATCCCCAAGTAAATCACAAAGTTGTGGTTATCTGGTTAACATTTCATTAATGCGATCTCTGAGAAAAAGTAACTAGACTGAAACACTACGAAAATATGCAAAACGTAAATTTTCTGCTTTTCTTTGCTTTTTTTTTCATCGATAATTTTTCATGCTCATTGGCAAAACTAAACCGGCTGAAAAGACCAAGGTATGCATTCTGATTGTAAGGGGCCAATTACATGAAACTTCAATACAAAAAGGCCTTATTAAATCAAATGTGCGATTACATGGCAAAAGTTTCAGCCCAGGGTTGTAATCGGTCCCTAAATACGTACATGCTCGTTAAGGCGGGCTAACACGTATCATTTCAGCTTTAATTTTTTAAAAACAACCACAGCGTTAAAAAATATTCAAAACCGGTTTTTGTTGATCTTGGAAAACGTTTTACAGCGGATTTCACTTGACCGTTTAATGACGTAATTTGAACCGTTCGTTAAAACAATTGAACGAGTACGTTGCTAGACAAAAGATCACGTGTTACAAAGCAGAAAAAAGTCGGGAAGAAGATAAAAAGGGCGTGTAAAGACTAAAGGAATTTAAGTTCTGTCTGTTTACGCAGAATGTCGCCGATTGAGATTTTAGTTCAATATATGTAATACTCGGCTGTAAGAATTACACCTTTGTATATTGATGAAGACGAACTTCATCTGGGAAAATCCAGCAACTTTTTTAAGCGATTGTTGAAAGATGTTCCATATTTACAAAAGTTTTCGACGCCGCGATAACCTTAATAGTTCTGGCGAAGAAGTCGATCTATCAGAAGAATATTTCCATTTTCAAATCTCAAGTGTTTTGGATAAAGGAACCAGGAAGATAAGACTGAAAGTAACAGATTTCCAGTCACCAAGATCTTCTCAGTCTTGGCAGAACAGTGATTTGCACGGTACTGCCTCCGATGGTTTTGACTCAAAAATGATGCCGATTTCGAAACGGCGGCTAGAAGAAAGGGCCCCAGTGCGGAGGGAACTCATTCTGTTTTCTCAATTCCCTCCTAATATTACCAGTCTTGGTGAAAAACCTTTACTTCCTCTTGAAAGATATGTGAGAAAGCAACAACAAACAGTAACTGAAATAAAGAAAGATTTGGAAAACGGAAGGAAAAAACTATCTAAATTCGATAAGAATTTGGTTGAAGCTGGAAGTCAGAATTCGGGACACTTGGTATCATGCGGAAACTGTCACTTAAAAATCGGACATACCAGAAAACTTGTAAATTTAGCCCATGCAAAACTCCATTCTCATGCGGTATACTCACTAAACATCCAGAAGAAAAAACAGCTCAAACCGCAATGATAAAAGAAATTTTCAGTTTGGAAGGGAAGTTTGAAACTGCTAGAAAAGACGTTGACAGCGCCAATCGCGCGGCGGAGAAGGTTACAAATTCCTCGGTAAAGCGTATAGAGGATATTATTATTGCACATGATCCTGATAGATATTATTCTTGTTGACTCAGAAACTGGGCATTGTTGAATAAGGATGTTGCAATTCTGCAAAGAAAGTTCAAAGAAAAACTTCTCATACGAGACAATATTTTGACCCTTCTCAGTAGTGCGGTTCGTGAAAATGATGTCGCGAAACCAAGTGTGGATGCTCGCAGATTGACAGACCACAAAATTGCTCCACAGAAAAGGGTGTTAGAAGAAGACTTTGCAATAAAATTTCCTAGTAGTAAGGCTTGCGCAATGCAAAAGCGATGTTCTACGTTCGACAGTGATCAGGAAGAACATGATTTCAGGCTTGCGTTAAAAGTCCAACAAGAAAAAATAGAATCACCTGTCTCAACCTTTAGTCGCTCTTCTGCCATGATGCCAAGCAAAGAATCACTACCAACCAAAACTACGAAGACGAGTGTACACTAAGAGAGCTACCATACACTCGCAAGTGCCCCAGAAGAGATTTTGAAGAATCCGAACCGGCCTGCGATGCGACTGCCCCAGTCAAATCAGTAGATATATTCCCCGAGCCAATGAATCTGAATATCAATCAGGTTGACGAATATGAAGCAGTGGAGGCGATGAATGCTCTTCTGTGTTTAGCAGATAAAAATTAACTTTGAAAACATTTTACAGTCAAGTTCCCTTTCAGTTATCACTTGTTTAGCAAACATTTATGAGTTTTTGTACATGTTGCATAATTATATACATTTAGTATTTGATGCAATGACAGGTCTCGGGACGAATGAATATTGTTTAGTTTTATAATACATCTTGTAAGTTGTGTTTTGAACAGTGAGACATGTACATCTATTGGATTTGATTATAGGTTGTCAATTCCTTTCACAAAATGGCTTCTTTCTTTGTTTCTAAAAAATATTCGCTAATTTTGGCAACTCGATACACGATTTGTTGTGTTCAGACAGTGCATCTCAATCTGTGTTGAACTATTTCGAGAAAACATTATTGCATTCTTTATTCGCTCATACTTTTGATTGGTGAGCAATTTTAAAAGTAAAAACAGTTGAACAAAATTTTCAAGAACATAATTTTATGATTATCAGTTAAGTACATTAGATAACAATGGGAGCCAAAATAATCAGCAAAAATGGAGTCAGGTTTCCTGTTGTTGTTGTTGTGCAACAGTACCGAGTGTTGACATTAAAGTTGCGGTTTCGATCATACTACTCCCCCTCACACCACCACAAATAAATTTGCAAAAAATATTATTCTTTTTTTGAAAAAATAGCTAAATAATCGAATCTGCAAGATATGTAAGATTGCTTTGCGATAACAATGCCGAGTTCAGAAATTTGTTGATTCACGGGGATGAGGGATGACATCCAACTTTGGAGGCATAAACCAAACTTTTTTCAGGTAAAAATGTTTTCAAACGGAAATTCTCGCATTGTAATTTATGTCCTTCGTGTGTAGTGGTTAACACGTCGGACTAGTACCGAAGTTGTGGGGTTCGATTCCCGCCGAGGGCTTAAAAAATTGTTTTCTCTTCTTTCAATCTTTTAAGCATTGTAATTTAGTAGAACAATAAACAAGTTTGAACAACAACAGTTTATTTGCACTCCTATGTACACTTTAACATCGAAATAAAATCAGTGGTAGCAGTCAGTGTAACTTGAATAATTATAATGGAGGTTGTCTGCATTTGGAAATACTAACACTCAGTAATCAAGCCAAATGGCTAGGCCAAGTATAATTTTGCTAACTTTGTTCGAAATATCAGGTGAAGAGCAAAATACGTGAAATTACTCCGGGAAGACAAAACATCGCTCGGCAAACAAATAAAACACATGCAAGGGTATGATAAGGACTTAAGAAAATGAAATATAATGTATCAAAGAGATACTAATGTAGGTATCTACTTGTTATATTTGTCCAAATGAGAGGTAGTTATCATCTTTTTTAAAACAACGACGAGAATTATTTTTTCACTTTCATTGTCAATATATTCTTTGTGGGTGATGCGACTCAAAGTTCCGACAAGTCATAAAATTGACACCTCGTCGGCGAGTAGCGCTATTTTAGTTCAGATCAGACCTACTGTATGGCTATATTTTATAGCTAAGAGCGTAGGATTCAGTGTGAATGAATTACGCACTGCTAAATGAAAATATTGAGTAAAAACAAAAAAAGCATAACTATATTTATAAAACAAATATTACGAAAACTAAAACACAACAACCTAACAAATAATTTGATTTGATGGCCGTTTGTTTGTAAATCTTTTTGTTCACAAAACTTCCAAATGTGTAAACATTTTTTATGTTAAACATTTTCACTAGCTCACAGACGATTTCTATAAAATACTGAGTAACCAATAAAAGTCATGATCAGTATTCGGATTTGTGTTTGTATTGGAAACAAATTAGTTTACCCAAAAGCTATTTAATGCTGCTCTTCTGTGGTTTAAAATACTGTTGCACCAAATGCTCTGCTTAATGAAAGATGATTAAGATTACGATACATTTTGAGCATTGTTTTTGGTTTATAACTTATATCTTCTTTGTTTTACGTCACACACCCTTCAACCTAAACACCGTTAGAAAGGTTATGAAATTCTTTAAATAATGGTATAACTTGTTTTTTGAAATTATTTTTGAAAGCGAAGATGACCTAGTTAATTTGGACTGAAAAGTTTTCCTTTGCGAAGTTCCAACTAACCGACATTTTAATTTCTGCATTATATTTTTGTTGTTAAAAAATGAGTTTAACTTAAGTTCCAA
>JANCMA020451763.1:0-10828 GCA_024336925.2 Zoanthus solanderi
GGATCCCTAAATGTATTAAGATTATGTAGTTGACGTATATGGCATATAATAACAAAATAAGAACATTCAGAACCTCAAATTGCTGAAAAATTGAATAACATTGAGTCTGAGCAAAATTTTACTGGTTCTTATTAAAAAACGAAGTGTATTCAAAAATGGTGGCAATTTTAATATTCTTTTGTCTACATTCACATTAGCCCTACTAGCCTCGTTTCGGATAAGATATTCATTTCAAAGTTTAACTTAAGAACAAAGCTAGTCGAGAAAACAGTACAGGTCATGTATTTATGCTTAATTACGTAGGTCTGGAAATTTTCAAATCGTGTTTCCATGGCAATAACTCAAGATTACTAAACATAAAGAAATAGTCATGTAATTCCAAACGTCAGCCACAATTTATAGTTTCTCTATTGAGAATTTTACTCTAAAATGACAAACGTTATATGACATAGTCGGAATTAGCAACTCACTTTGGCTGCGGCATAACTAAAACCCGGCTTTTCTTTCAAGTCATCCGGGAACTTAACGTGGTCAAATTTGTTCAGCTCACAAACGTGTACGCCACCTGTGAGCCTGGACCCGATGTTATAGGAAGCGCATATGTTCCAGCGAATAACACACTGTACCGAGCAGTTTGATAAGTCTGTGATGTTCATTGATGTAAAAACGTGTCCTAGGAGAGACTTTCCAGGTATGGTTTGGAGGAATTGTATGGAAGAACATTCGCCTAAAAAAGATAATTAAAATGACTATAATGTGATTAAGCTCATACAGTTTGTAATCTTTTCGGTTATTCGTGAACGGAAACTAAGTTTATGCCAAAGTGAAGCCTGAAAGGAACACTTAGAACCAGTTAAAGCTCAATTTCGTCCCCAGGGTTTCTTCCTTGGTTTCTCTTTGGGCCGTCCAAACCCCAAACCCAGAAGCAAAGGAAGAAGCCCTGGGAATGAGTTTGGTTAGAGCTTAAAGTTTTTCAGGCTTCATTCCCAACGAAAAAAGGAAAACAAAAGAAAATATAGAAAGACACTACTTTATTGTTCAGTTTATTGAAAAAATAAATAAAAGGTTGATGTACTGAACGAGAATTAACTTGTCAGTGAACCAATATCATGGTTATGGAGTTCGGATCAAGCCAGAATTTGCAACCTTAGACAGCTGATTCGTCCTTATTGTGACTCGTTAGTACGATATAGCAAAAAATAAACCACTAACACGAATTTATTTATACTCGTAAGCTGTAACGTAGTGACAACTTCGACACATCATATTCGCACAATGATCAGTTAATTTAATCAAAAGTCTCAAAGAGACGACTCACGGATACTGCGCACAAGAAGAACTACAAGTCAGAGCAAAACTAGCATCCTCCACAGCCATCCCGTTCAAGATAAAGATCAAAAATCTCAACGAGACGACTCACGGATACAGCGCACAAGAAGAACTACAGTTTAGAGCAAATCTAGCATCCTCCACAGGCAACTCATTCAAGATAAAGATCAAAAGTCTCAATGAGACGACTCACGGATACTGCACACAAATAGAACTACAATTCAGAGCAAATCTAGCATCCTCCACAGGCAACTTATTCAAGATAAAGATCAAAAGTCTCAATGAGACGACTCACGGATACTGTGTACAAGTAGAACTACAGTTTAGAGCAAATCTAGCATCCTCCACAGGTACCTCATATAAGATAAAGATCAAAAGTCTCAATGAGACGACTCACGGATACTACACACAAGTAGAACTACAATTCAGACGAAAACTAGCAACCTCCCGATACACAATTCAAGATTCCTTTCAAAGATCCCATATTTCCCTCTTCTTTTCTCAGTTCGGCTTTGAATTTTCGAAGGAAATATGCATTAATAACAGCAAACATATAAACCAATTCCCTAAAAGAATCAAAGAATTGAACTCAAGATCGATTAAACGGTAAAACACAAAGAGAACAAGTTTCCGTAAATTGGTAAACGTTGCGGATCGAGACTCTTTATATGCAAACAAACCGCGCAAAGCAGGCTGGAGGATTCTATTGTTTCACAAGATTTTATTCAAATGAGAAAGTCCCGGCTATAACTCACTGCTACTCCTACGGAGTATCCGTGAGTCAAAAACTGCTGGTGGATGAAAATGGTATATATAAACTAGAAGAGTTTATCACGCTCAGATTATTGAAGTACGTTAGTGAGGTTCTCGTTGAAATTTATGGATTTATTTCGGGAATAATTAAATATTTTCCAAATGTGCAAAGTATCTGTTTGTGCATTTATAACACTAACGATAAATTCATCGGTTGATGCGGGAATTCGACGGCAAATTTCACACATTTTTTAGTATGGGAGATTGCTTCGCCTTCGATCTAATTCGTAGCAATTTTATAGCACAGGTTTTTAAAAGGAAGACAAAGAAAGAATTTTGGTTTCAGTGGTTTTTGATATGCAATACGAGCTGTAACTCGCTACAATTCAATGTTAACATTGCAATTGTATTCAAGTATTCACAAATGAAAATTAAACTAAGGGAAGGTCAGCTGCCCAACAATATCAATCTCAAATAAAAGTTTTCCTCAACTTGTGTCAACATCAGCAGCTAAAATTTGATAATTCTTTATATATAATTCGCGCTAAGTGATTTGTTTTGATCATTGAAATTCCTGCGGGCCGCCATTTTGAAACGTGACGTAGTTGCGTTGCTGTGCCAGACCCCCACTCTTTCATTGCTATTCTTAGTTTTCACACAATCCCAAGAGACACAAAAGACAATAGACATAGCGGCCATGTTGGTGTCCTAAACAAAAGAAATAATCAAATTCTTTTGTTAAGAGTACACCAACATGGCCGCCGTGACGTCATGTGAAAACCGGCAATTGTCTTTATCAAGAATAGAGACTGGAACTACAACGCACACACGTCACATTTTAATATGGCGGCCCACAGGAAAATCAATGATCAAAACAAATCGGTTGGCGTGAACTATTCAATTGCAATGGAATGTACATTGTTAAGTGACCATCACTACAAAGTGCACCAAAGTTATACTGAATAGACCCTAGGCAGCTGCTGTTATTATGTTCCCAGGGGCTAATAAAATGCCCTGTTCATCTGCTGGACAGGACGTGACTAAATTCAAGCCCACCATACTGTGCATGTATGCACAGACTCTCGGAAACGGTTGAATTCTCCTTTGTTAGAGGCTTACATAACCTTTATTAAGGAAAATTACCTCATTCTTGCCGAGAACATCTCTGATGTACACTTTGTCAGGATAAGGTGGAACCAAACTTTGTAGCCGTACAGATTTCAATGCTGTAGGCTGGCACGAGATAAGATGGTTTACCTCAGAGGCCTGTGTTGAACGAAAGAAAATGAATAATAGTCAGAATAATTATTCACAATCTCACAAGCTTAGTAGCAAGACTTCTGTGTTTGGATGGATTTGATTTTATTGTTGATTATACCGTCCGTCGACAGGTACTATACTTTGTCTTAAACTGACATCTTTCTTAAAAATAGTTCTTTCTTAAATATAGTTTGGCCGACTTTAGTCCAAAATGTCAGTTACAAAATTCTTTTCACTACGGTGTACAAGTTATCAATTTATGAAACTGTTACTGTAGAAACATTGACGCTGCATTCCATTTATGACATTTATCTTTCTTAAAAATTCTTATCAATTTCAAAACAAACACTGATTAAAATTAGATATCTAGTATGAACTAACTTTATCTGTTAAACAACTGAGGGAATTTAATGTTCAAGAATATGAAAAACCTCGTGATAATTGTCTGATTTACCTCTTGAAGGTGTCCAATACATTCAAAAAAATAATTGCAAATGGCAAACAAAACCACAAGCCATGGTCAAGTTATCTTAAAGTTTCAAATTTTTTAACGTCAAACGCTAATTCAATTGTTAGTGGAAGTATTCATCAAGCTGACCGTAGAGGAAGAGGAAGACAATGTGCTTTTATGAGTCTTTATGAGCTCAGTTATGTGCAAATACGTGTCGCGTTTCGCAATGGACGGCCCACACAATCGATCAGATATTGATACAAGGAGATGCCATGTATTTAAAAGGCTTGGAGGACCAAACCATTCCCGTTGCAGAGACATTGTCGCTGACGCATTTACCGATGTCCTATACAAAATAATTATGATATAAACTGACAGTTTAAATTGAACCATTTTTTGTGTGCTATCCAAACAACATAAACTGTATACAAATATCATATGTTTATGATATGTTTATGATAAAGATTAACACTACGAGCTGCAGCACTTAAACTTTCTATTAGAAACAGCTAGTTTTACTAATTAATATTACCATTTTCTATCATACCCTGTTATTTTGATACCTCAACCTCATCAGTCGGATTCTATTTCTTGCTTCAGCAGCCCTATTAGTAAATTACAGAGAGTAATTTTATAAGAATTTGATTATAGTGATTTAGTTAAAAATAAGAGACCTTAAGATCCATGTATGAGTACGAGTACAAGATTTTCATCACACGCATGCTTTTTCAAGTAAACTCGTTATATTGTCGAGAGGATGAGATTTCAAGCAAACATCATCTTCTCGACAAAAAGTTTACTGGAAAAAGTGTGCACATGCTTACTCGGATCTCAAGGTCTCTATTAGGCAGTACACTTTGTTTTGATGCATTCCAGAACCATGATTGACCACATGCAGTTAGGGTTGACCACTAAGGCAAGGAAGGAGACTGGCTTCGCTTTGTGCTTGCTCCCACCTACTTCGCTCGTGCTGCATGAGGGTTAGGTTCAGATGAAAAATAAAACAAACGCTTTCTTTACTTTGCAGGCTATTAAATATATTTCTATTCATTTCTGTCAGTATTTCAAATCGTAATCACTGTATCTTTGTCCAAGGTCTGATTTAATATTTCTCTCCTCTTACTAACAATAACAATAACAATAAAACTTTATTTACACTCGCATTAATTACAGGAAAAAAAACGCTACAAAAAATAAATTAACAGGTTAAAGAGTGTATATATAACCATACGGGCTTACTCAGAAGGATTATGTACAATAAGTGATAAAAAACATAGGAGTGACATTTTGAAAACACCTAATTTGCCTTTGTCTTAACATTTTCTCCTGGGTTAATAAATTAGTAGTTGTATAATTATCTTCAGCTTGGAAATAACTATGCAAGAAATGTTTTTTTCTTCTGAGGAAAAGAAGCTTGAATCAACACGAACATTTCTTGTATAGTAAAATCTGTTATAATTTCCAAGCTGAAGATATTTATATACAACTACTAATTTACCAACGTATGGATATATACGCTGTCTGTTGTCTGTCGTCTGTATGGATATATACGTCTGTCTTAACAATTTTTCTTCATCCTGGAATCTCGTACATGCTGGCGTCCCGCAAGGCACGAAACTTGGCCCTTTATTCTTCCTTGTTATGATAAATGACCTATGGACGGATCTTCCGCTCTACAAATATGTTGACAACTGTACCATCTATGAAGTCGTACCCAAGGCCGAGCCGTCAATCCTCCAAAACGAGTTAAACAAGATCATCGAATGGACAGACTCTAACAACATGAAAATCAATGTAACCAAAACTAAGGAACTTTCGGTCTCCTTTTTGTAGAATAGTCCGCCTGCAGACAGCCTCATTACGTTCGTCTAAACTACTTGGATTAAACTTGTAAACTGACCTTAAATGGTCAATCCATATAGACGAAATCTTATCTGTGCAAGAGCTAGCAAATGTCTTTATGCCTTAAGAACTCTTAATCGCAGTGGGGTTCCACCTACAGACCTACGATCAGTCTACTGTTACTTCATCAGACCCCCATTAGAGTATGCTTGCCCCGTCTGGCATTCATCATTAACATGCACACTCAATAACCAGCAAGAAGATATCCAGCGTCAGGTGCTTCGTATAGTCTACCCTCAAATGTCACATAAGGACTCTATCAAACAACTCAACCTGCCAACACTTTATGATAGATGTGAACTCTTATGTGAAACTTTCTATAAAAATGCCACTCGTCAATCGTCAGATTGCCAATCAATTTTGTTAATAAAGTTATTATTAATATTATTATTATTATATTGAGCCAGCAGTTAGCAGGACATATACCCGATATTCCATCTATAAGAACCAAGTTAAGTGATCCATTCCCTAAGTGAGTTCATGTAGCTCAGTGGGTAGAGCGTCTGACCGGTAATTAGAAGATCATGGGTTCAATTCCCGTTAGGGATTCAAGAAGTTTTTTCTTCTGTTTTTAGATTACAATATTCAATATTAAGCCCATAAATCCAACAGGCTTCTCTATTTGTTAAAGCTTCATAAATGTTGAAAAATGCACACGCGTTTACATAAACTAAGTAAAATCACAGTTGGTCGAGTGATTTCCAGATGCTACTTGCCCAACTGGTGGGTACTCAGTTCAAAAAGTTTCCAGCCCTGAGCCATGATGCAAAATAATGTACTCAACTTACTTCAACTCCCCAATGAGTTTGATATGCTTCTCCATTTCTGCTACTTCCTCAAAAGGAGGAGATTTCTCCAATCTGTGATGAACAAAATTTGAAGGGTCTAGTGCAAAAACGGCGTAAATGACGTTTGATGATGTTCTCAACTCTCACTAGATTATCCATCTGATCTCTTCATAACTTTTGGGAGAATTTAGCATTTCATGCAAAGTCACATTGTTTTGTACTAGCCAAAAATGACATAAAGGAATTTTGATCAAGTTCTCATCTCTCCCAACATTACCCTCATTATCTCTTCATAACCCTTGGGAGAATTTAGCATTTCATAAAAAGTCACTTACGTTGTTTTTGCACTAGACCCTTAAATTGCTTGCCTAATACTTTCACTATTTATATGTTGAATTTTAGAAGGCCAAGGAGAAACTCGGAAAAATCCAAACCCTGGATGCGATTTGAACCCACGACCCTCTATGCTCTAGTTGGATGCTCTAACCACTGAGCTACTGGAACTCTGGTGAGCATGGGTGAAAACCGAGGGTCGTCGGTTAAAATCCCATCCAGGGTTCGGATTTTTTTCGAGTTTCTCCTTGTCCTTCTAAAATTCAACATATAAATAGTGAAAGTATTAGGCAAGCAATTTTGAAATGTTTATGGTCATCACCGTGTACTGTGACCACTTTCTGACCATTTCTTAAAATATATTCAGCAATGAGCGTAGTAATACAGGAAGTATAGAGAGTACACACACAAACGCAAGAATATGTGACATATTCACCACTTCACCATCATCATAAAGCACTACAGTGCCACCAGGACCATTTCTACACACATTTATTTCAGTTTGTTTTTTTACTAAATTCTAATAAAGACATAAAATGCTTTCTCTGTCATTAACAAAAATTATATTGACTTCCTTTAACCTCGAATAGACCAGGAAAACATCAATTGCAAATTATCGAACGAAAACTGTAGGTGCAATCAAAGATAACTAACTGAACAGGTTCAATCAATAGCTAAAACATTTTCCTGATTTTTACAACTGTATATAAGTATTTCTCTTAATAATTCATACTTTAGTTATACTTCTTCCGGGTATGGTATCGGTTTTGAATACTACATAATACGTGAAAGAGACAAAATAAACCGTAGCAAAAAAAAATTATCATCTACTTCAATAAACCATAACCAACATAAAAAAAACTGCTGTTAACATCAAGCAGCAAAAAAATCTTTGAAAGGTCTGCTAATTGGTGGAAATGGTAAATTGATTCAAACGATTCATACATTGTAGCGTCATCACAAGTAACTTTCAATTATCTTTTCACGCTAAACATCAAAATGAAAATCTTTCGAAACGAAACAAGTTCCTATATATTCAGTTTTTATTTGAACTTTAGACATATGTTCCTGGCAAGGAATTTCGATAAACAATAAATTGTTTAGAGACATATCAACCAAAGGCAAAGACAGAAGCGAACTTTCTAGCTTTACTAACTTCTACGTGGTATCAACTTCAGCCCTATGTTTCGCTAACAATGACTGAACTGTTTGGCATACCTCGCATCAGTCGATTCCTCTGGAATGGCCAACATTTTTAGGGAGAACTGAAATCCATAATTCTCGGTAAAACTTTATGAACTCGAACAAAAACCACTATATTCCTTCGTTCCTCACTCACGTTCAGAAAGAAAGCTCAAGAAGGCAATTCACACGAGAGTTCCACGCAGCAACACACGTGGCTCTAACCAATCAAAAACCTACAAAATTTCGCAATTACTTCCCATATTTGGAACAGCTTGCTCCACGTGACAGTACTACACAGGAGCCCCAAGATCTGAGTTAACAAAGAAATTATATTTTTCCAATATCCAGAATATTTTCTACTACATACAAGGCAACTATTCGTTCAAAAAACAAGGCTAACCCAACAACCATTTGAGCTCCCAGTACTAGACTGATAAAATTATCAGCTTCACATATCATATTTATTTTTCCCAATATATATTACTCATGTTTATGTAAAAATATCCTTACAACCTGATGAAGATCGATGTGGCCGATCGAAATGTAGTTGCTAAAATTTATTAATTTCCTCATACTTAATGAATTTATAATGCAAAGAACCTCAACCTCAGGTTGTTTGTGTAGAAAAATAAAAAATGTGATAAGATGGAGTTTTCTGCTTTGCGAAAAACAACTATTTCTTCTATTTTGCAAGACAAAATAAATGATACGGAATGTTTTAGGTTTATTGCACGGAGCAATTGTTTTTTAGCTCATATTTGATACATAGAATAAGACGGATTAATCTGAAATCCCAGAGGGCACTTTTCGCCGATCCAGTATTACAATAATCAAAAAATAAAATTAAAAAAATATATATGTATATCAAGATGCCAAGTTTTGCAATGTTTTCAAAAAATTTTGGTGCAGATGAGTGAGTTCGGGTGATATGAAAAAACTGGAAATAAGAAACAAAAAGATTTACAAGTTTTCATAACGATACTGGGACTAATATTTCATAAAAATCTGTCTTACTTAAAAAAAAGCCCAAAAAAAAGAATGCAAAATTTACCAGCAGCAAGAAAAGCGATCTGTAGCCTTAAATAGTGATAGTAATATTTCTTCCACTCACAATTCATTGAAAATAACTCTTCTGCTTTGTTTATGTACAATTTTTATTTACAAAATCTGATAAACAGAGGGCGAAACAGAATGTTTACTTTGGGTAACTTTGCTTAACTTTGCAATACAAGAATGATGCATTGCATCCTGGAAAATTTGTTTTAAAAAAAATAGGCGCGAGAGAGTCTCCCTCTAAAGTAATATTAATTTGTTTTTAAGTCTTACACCAGGCTTGCATGCAGCAAAACAAAAAAAATCCAAGCAGAATCACAATCTGATATAAACTGCAGATATGCAAAAAGCAGCTGATGAGACCAAGCATAATTTGATTTACTAATTTGGCCCCTTGACCACGAATGACAAACTGTTAGACGATCGAACCGATCTTGCCAAATTTTTTCTTAAATTCACAGTGCCAATAAATAATTCTTCAAAAATGACGAGAGTTAAGCCTTCTTAGTTGCCTTCATGATGACCTCAGGCACCATCAAGTAGCCAAACTACACAAAAAACAACATATTTTTTGCCTTACCGCCCTATTAATTATTATTTGCATTATGGTGATTGCCAAAAAACGGTGGAAACGCTGTGCAAAAGCATTCTTAAATGAAAAGCAAAAGGACACGATAAAGTGCAATACATGAGTATTGTTTAAAATGGTTCACCTTGCATTGTTATTTGAAAGAATTGCTGTTAAACTGACCGGTATTCTAATAATACTGACCTGGACTATCCATGGCAGAAATATCTTACGCTAACCAGATGATGGAAAACGTAACGTTGTTGGCAACCCATTCTTTTCCTACTTCTTACATAAAAGCTAATGACTGGGATTATCGCAATGATTGTGTATGAGTACTAAGACACAGAAAAAGTTTTGTCAGTCGAACAAAAAGGATGCCGTGAGTAATTTAAAGAAAAAATATTAGTTGTCAACTGATAAACAAATTCATTCTAACAGGTTGCAAAACGAATGATGTTAGTGGAAAGTCTATATATAAGTAAAGTTCTGATCAATATGGTTCCACACAGATGCCTAACGAAGGCTATTAGATTGTTCGGTATTACTAACAACATTACAGAATTTCTTGATGGCAGCATAAAAATGTGGAAAACCTATTTCATCTGGATAGCTGTTGTTTTAAGAGGTGAAATATAAATGGGAGTATTTTTCAGGGGAAGAATAACAGGAACTGGGTACGAGCGGGGTAAGAAGAACTATAAAGTCAGTCACTTGCTTTTTATGGATAACTTCAACATATTTGGGAAGAGCACAGATCATGCAGATTGAATATCCGACATGATATTCAACAGCAATGTCAAACCAGTGCTCCTATATGGATCATATGTATCAGAAGCGTGAAAACTCAGTAAGGATGAAAACTCACTGCAACTCTTCGTAAATAAGTGTCTCAGGACCGGAAAATCTTGAGCATCCACTGGCCACAGAAGATCTCCAACCGCAATCTCTACCAGGAGACCAATCAGAAAGAAATCGATATCTCAATCCGTGAACGCAAGTGGAAATGGATTGGCCACATCCTCAGAATGTAAGAAGTCAAACACAATGGTACGAATACCAAAACAAGCCTGTGTATATATATATTTATTATTCATTCAAAATATTTCCCCGTTTCTGATTGGTTTTTAACCACACGCATAATTCGTCATCTTGAATCAATGACGTCAAAAGTGCAGCCCGCTGAAAATTATTGAACCGATGACG
>JANCMA020451866.1:0-10828 GCA_024336925.2 Zoanthus solanderi
GTATTGGGGTGTACTTTTGTTTAATCATGCAAACTAACCCTCACCCAGACCCTAACTTCTATAGTAATATACGTGATAAAACTGCATGCATAAATAAGTACGCCCCAGTACGGAAATTATCCCGCTTTTGTTATAGTTTTTAGAATTTAATCAAAGTGGTGTTTTCATCACGAAGTCTTGATTGCGTACAAGTAAAGTGTTAGAAATAGAAACAATTGGTATAAATTTCAACATTTTCTGGTCACTTCAAGTACGCACGTGCGTATATGCGTATAGGAGTCTACGCGCCCGCAAAGACTGAAGTAAAAGTTGAAAATAATATCACGGCAATTTTACCGAGTACTGATATTTTTCTATTTGTATATTTTAGCCCATATTTATAAGTGAATTAAGACCAAGGAAATTTGATCTAGAAAACAAACCTGCTAGCGTGTATTAGCAGCTGTATTATGTGAAAATGTGTTCAGTATTATTTACACAAAAGTTTTAGGATGAGTAATTTATTGAATTAGACTTACCACAGATAAAGAGAATGCTGTCGAGCTGTAAACATATTAAAACTTGTAACTGAATATGCTTATAAGCGAGCGCTTAACTAAAACCTTTAAAAAATGTTTACAATCTACGCTCAGACTTAAACAGAGCATCATTTTCATCATTTAATTCTACATAATTCATTGTCCGAAGAATTTGTTTTGCAACTTTCGAAAATACGAATTTTAATAAATGAAACACTTTCTGTTTACTGTAACTTGTAATTGAATATGCACTTTTCAAGAGAAAAGCACGTGGCACTAACGTGATGTGGGGGGACCCAGGGGCAACGAGGCTGAAAAACACACGGAATCCACTCCAAAATCTAGTCGGCAATAATGCACACAGGTAGCCCGAGCTCACGATGAGTAATTTATTTATTGAATGCACGATATTTTTGGTTTTTAAAGTCCAAATAAAGATGTAGCTGGGTCAGGGGATTACTTAGAACAACAAGACACCATGAGTGTTTTTCTTAATATTTATTGGGATTTGAAAAAATCGTATGACAGTATGTTCAAAACGCTATATACTTTGTCTATCAGTCTATACTAAATTACTATAATAAATAAAATATTAATTACTCATCGTGCGCTTGGGCTTCCTGTGGAATAAAAGCCGTCAGCTTTTTTGGCATATGATGTATTATATATTGGATCATTTCACTATTGGGACGTATTAGATCCTGTTGGGTTAAGTTTAGAATTAATAAAATAGAAAATAGATGAATATTTATGCATAATTTGAATGCATAAGTAATTACATACCAATACGGAAATTTTCACTTATAACAGGGGCCCATAAGTAAGAGCGAGCAATTCCGATACTAGACCTATGTCACGGCGTTTTCATGGACTGGTTTATTTCTAGATCGCTATTCGCGGAAAATTTCAAGTGAAGTTCCGGTCCTCGGAAAGACAAAGGAGGAGAAACCGCACTACCATGTTCGATTTCCAACTCATCCTCTCTTACGCTGTCTTCTGAACTACTAGAGACTTCAAAATCTTCGTCTGAAACGACACTTAAATTATCGGAGGAATCAGACAATTCATCCTCACTGCTGTCCGCCATTTTGGTTTCGCTTTGATGGTAATACAAACTTCCGGTGACGTCAATGATTAAGTATGTGACTGCGCATGTGACTGGTCTGAATTTGCGGGAACTATGAACTAAGAGTAAGTCGGTTCGTGAAAATGCGGTGACACCAGAACATGGGAGTTGTTCGCTCCTACTTATGGGCTCTTGCAAGGAGGCAATCCTTTTTCAGAACTAAAATAATTGTTTTATAATGTTGCCTTTTAGCTCGGTTGTAGGTGGATTTTTATCTGACAGACTTGGGAGACGAAAGCCCTTAGTAATCGGCTCAGGTAAGTAAGTCTGCTTGATACTTCTTGAACTGCAGGGAAAGCCGAAACAAAGCAGTTTTGAAGATTGCATGTAAATTCAGTATTCATTAAATATGATATAGAAATCACAAAAAAGCTGTACATGAAGAAGGATTAAAAAATAGAACTTTTTTAAAATTAACGCTAACAGGATAATTTTTAGGAGCAAATAGTGAAGCATTCAATGAAATTTGTCAAAAGTTGAAACTCGAACTATAAAAGAAAATTAAACATTTTACCTTACTTTCGTATTGTGCGTGTGACTTTGGTTTTTGTTTTATCGTATTGCAGCAATTCTGATGAGTATGTGTTCGTTAATTCTGGCTGGCCTGGAAGGAAAATATGCCTTTTTTGCAGCTATTCCCGTTGCATTGACGTTCGGTAAGTTGAGCTTGATACATAATGGTGCAAGTTTTGAACATTAGCAAGTTTGTGCTATGTATGCTTGTAGCTATCATCCCAGTCATACCCCAAAACATTAAGGCTCGTTTACACGGATGTAACATTTTGGGACAACATTATCCAACATTGTTGGGTACAATATGTTGTCTTCGTTTGAACACCACGTTGGGATATGTTGGACAATGTTGGATCGTGTTGGACGATGTTGGATGAAGTTTGATTTCTGTCAAACTTTTTGTCCAATATCAGAAACATTTTTCTACAAGCTTAGCATGCGCATATGAGAACATTAATTGGTACTTAGTCTGTCCACGAATGTCATTGTAACTCCTCTTCTTCATTTCACGATATGCGACCGTGTCTTCCAACATTAGTTCGCACAAAATGTTTTTATCTCCTTATCCATGCTCTTGTTTTTCCTCGCTTTCGTCTCGGCTCTTTATCTTCGTCCATTAACTCAATTAAAACTGCGTTTGCAACAAAGTTTCATTTTTTCCACAGTTGAGAAACCGAGATGTTTTTGCGTGATAATAGGATATCTCGTTCCCAGAGCCCAGCGATCACATACTAATACGTGGGTCCTGGTAACGATTTAGCATGTTGCATGATGTTGTCTTTGTTTGAATACTAGTGCTTCCAACACTATCCAACGTTTGCCAACATGTTGCTTCCAACAGTGTTGGTTGATGTTGCATCCGTTTAAGCGGGCCTTTACACTTTTACTGTTTTGATATCCAGTTTGGGAACCCAAGCCTGTTTGCTCAGATCTATATATTTATAAGATCTAGCCGAGGCAGCTATACCGTCAAGGCTAATCCCTTACGTTCTACTACACCGAAATAGCTGCTTAGAAGATCTAACCGGGGAAAGCACCCTTTTGTTCTATTACACCGAAACTGCTCATACATCTACAGCATTCAGTTACACCATTATGTAAGGTCACAAATACTCACAGACGGTAATGTCAAACATTTTCAATCGATGTAGTTAAAATGATTTATTGACTTAGTTTTTGTTTTTCATTTTCAGGGGTTGGGTTTGGCGCTTATTCTGCTGTAGATTTTGCCTTAGTAATGGACGTTCTTCCTGATGAGAAAGACAAGGCTAAAGATCTCGCTGTCTGGCATCAGGTAACGTAACCTTAATAGATCAAGTTTTCGTTTACTTACTTATCAGATCTTTGATGAAACCATGGAGTTAAGTACAAAATTGAAAACGAAAAACCTAAATTCTTGTTTTTTTAGCACGAAACTTCCCAGCCGGATCGGGACCTTCAGGATTTAATATGGCCGAAACTAATTGTAGAATTGCACACAGTTTAGGTATTCTTCTGATGAACAGTAGCTGTTTTGTTTTTTTTATTTTAAGCAGCATATATATTTAGAGCTTTTCAGATATCTGTTTGCGATACCTTTGCAGCGCTCTTACCAACAGGGCTATACGTTAAAGTGCAACTAAACCTTTTTCTTGTTTTTGTATTAAACTTTTTATCATACAATTTTAAGCGTTTCTGCAAAAACGTTTTTGTTCTTGGTCAACTCTTCTATTTTCTACAATACTTTGAAATTCGAGAAATTTCCTCCATCTTGGGTTTTGGCCGCGCACTGAAGGAGGCTGGGAATAGCCGTAAATGACATCACTCTTATCCTAAATTTTTCTAAATATCAAAATTTAAGACAATGAAAGATCAATGTTTAAACTATTGTGTTGAATGTTGTCAACTTCTAAATTAAAAAGCTATCAGGCAATTCTTTCTGTTACAAGTTACGCCGTTCTAATTTGGCATTGACGTCATTCGCGGCTATTTTCAGTCTCCTTAAAGACACGGCCATAAACCAAAATGGTGGAAACTCTCGAATTTCAAAGTAATATGAAACAAAAAATGATAGACCCAAATTAAAAACGTTTTCGCAGAAATACTTAAAATTGTATGATAAATAGTTTAATATAAAAACAAGAAAAAGTTTAGTTGTACTTTAAGCCACATTTGTGGTATGTTAGGTAAGATCAAAGCACTTACTGAGTGTCGCAGATTGTTTTGGTTTTCTTTTGTAACTACTTAGATTAGGAACATAAGCTTAAAGGTCTCCTATAACCACCTTGTTAATAATCGATTATTTAAAATTAATGTTTTTTTATTATTTTTGTTTTGTTATTGTTATTCATTTTGTTTTTGTTGTTATTCATTTTGTTATTGTTATTATTCATTTTGTTAGTGTTGTTATTCATTTTATTAGTGTTGTTATTCATATTGTTAGTGTTGTTATTCATTTTGTTATTGTTATTCATTTGTTATTGTTATTCATTTTGTTATTGTTGTTGTTCATTTTATTGTTGCTGTTATTCATTTTGTTGTTGCTGTTATTCATTTTGTCATTGTTGTTATTCATTTTGTCATTGTTGTTATTCATTTTGTTATTGTTGTTATTCATTTTGTTACTGTTGTTATTCATTTTGTTACTGTTGTTATTCATTTTGTTACTGTTGTTATTCATTTTGTTATTGTTGTTATTCATTTTGTTATTGTTGTTATTCATTTTGTTACTGTTGTTATTCATTTTGTTATTGTTGTTATTCATTTTGTAATTGTTGTTATTCATTTTGTTACTGTTGTTATTCATTTTGTTATTGTTATTAATTTTGTTATTGTTGTTATTCATTTTGTTATTGTTGTTATTCATTTTGTTATTGTTATTAATTTTGTTACTGTTATTATTCATTTTGTTGTTGTTGTTGCTTTTATTTATTTTGTTATTTTTGTGCTTATTGCTAGGTATTCGCTGTTATTATTATTTTTGTTATTTTACATTTTCCCTGGCTTGTAATGGTTGTTATTGTCATAGTTATGTGCTGGTGTTAATGTGTTGTTTTTGTTAGTATTTTATTATTGGTGTCGGAAAGGGCACGAGTATTGGAATGCCCATGGATTTTTCGTTTTTGTGTCACAAATTTCGAACACATGCGCAGATTTGTCTCGTACTCCCATGTGACTAGTGGTTTGGTTGCTCCACTCGCCGATCTTGTTATTTTTAGTCTTTGTGTCGCGTCTTCTTTTTAGCAAAATGCTGCTGCTCGGGGTTATATAAAAGAAGCCGGAATTGCTCGGTTACGCATGATTTTTCCGTTCGTAATTTATTATAAATTTGTATTTTTTTTTGCTCTTCTTGTTTATTTTAAGATGAATAGGTACTTGTAAAAAAAGCTTCAATATCAAAGAAATTATTGTTATCATTATTATTATTATTATTATTATTATGATCATCATCATCATCATCATCATTTATCACTAGACGAAAAAGCACAAAAAAATCGAATGCACATGCGCAGACACTTATAAATGTCGCCAAATCAAAATTTCCGATAAAACTGGATATTTTACATACAAATGGCTGTGAAACTAGTTGAGGATGAAACTGAAAATTTCCCGAATAGCGTATCAAGTGCAATTAAAGATTAATTTCATGACTGCTGCTCGTTTCAAAGTTTCGTCTAGTTACGTCGTCAGTTCGAGTATCACAGCGCTCTGTTATTATTCCCGATGTAAATCATCTTCTCTTTTCTGTTTTCGCTTTTTTTACTTTTTTTCTCAGCTTTAAAACTTAAAGACAGTATAATTTGAAGTTCTGAGACATTTTTGTTTTATCAAAAAGAAAAAAAGTTCAAGTTATCTCCAATTCGGTTCTCGATTTTGTTACTGATTCAATTTCTTTCCTTTCCTTAGCGACACATCGCCTCCCATCAAAATCACAGTAATTTATATTTTTATAGCAGCAAGTCTCTTTCTCATTTTTCACGGTTTCAATTTATAACTTGCGAGAACCGGCACGAGTAAGGCTACTGGGTAGCCTCTTGTTTATATTGTATTAGCGGTTAGTGGATTCTGATTGGTTATAGATCGAGTTACAGCATCTGCGGCTGGTATCTAACCGTTATTATTTCTCTTCCCAGGCTCTTGTATTGCCCCAAGCGATCGCAACGCCCATCGGCGGAGTAATAATCGATGTCTTTGAGAGATATCGCTGTGATATTGGCCTAGGATACATCATTCTTTTCTTAGTTACATCAATGTATTTTGGACTTAGCGGGATTTTTGTTGTTAAAATTAAAAAAGCCAAGTAGAGAATATAAGTATTATTATAGCATATAGTGAAAATTTTTATTTATTTATGCAGTTTGAGATGATTATAGAATTAAGGTTTTTCACTCACAAACGTGACAGTGGCAGTGGAATTTTAACAGAGTTGAAGTGTCTCTATCACCCTTGGAGCTCGGGGAAACTATAATGGGGGAGGTTTGGGAACGAATTATACCAAAATTAGCTATTTTCATTCCAGAAAATTACCATGATGTGCTATGTGTGAGAAAACAAAGAAAAAGGTATTTGAGCTACAAATGCGGTTTATAATTAGCTTTTCCCGCTTACTTGATATAATAATCATTAGACCATTTTCCTTAAGGAAAGCATAGTGCTTGAAGAGACCCGCTTGCCTAGATTTTACCATGAAGCTTAGAAAAATTATTTTTAAAAGCTTATCTTAAAGGTTTTATACATATATATATATAATGAGTTATATCTTTTGCTGGTTTGTATGTGATGTCTGTTTCGCAAATAAAGAAAACGCATAAATCTGTCTGTTATGGGTAATTTCTTCTCTGTCCTGTGTAAGGGTCTGAGTAGCACAAAATATTTCAACAATTTAAATTCGAAACAATTTTAAAAAATCTCTTCGATGTGAGAGACCGAGATTGAATTTTTAAAGGAGAACTGAACCCTAAAATTGACTTTTCATCGTTTGAACATTTAGGCATAGTAGAACAACTGCATGAAGTTTTTTCAAGCTGTTAGCCGAGCAATTCAAAAGAAATTGATGTTTTTGTAACGAATCGACAAGATTTGATCGGCGGCTCAATATGAGATGTCAGTGGTTGTTTATGACGTAGGTTACGATATTAAAATTATTAAAACAAAGAAAAACATGGTTACTGTGTGGCTTTTGGCTGCTATAAAAGAAAGACAACTTCGCAAGACATAGATCGCCCAAAAAATATCAAGATTTCGAAGCACACTGCCGTATTTAAGCTCTGAATATCGTAACCTACGTCATACCATACCGCTGAAAATGTCATTTGCGACCACGGTACCAAACCTTTTCTAGAGAGTTTTCTTAGTTTCTATATTTAATTTCTTAATGTAATTTGACTTTAATTTTTAAAAAAAATTACAGAGTTAATCTACTATACCAATAGATTCAAACAAAAACAGGTTAGTTTTAGCATTCAGTTCTCCTTTAACAACTATTCCCCAAAGGGGAGGTGAGTACTGGTGAATATATACCGAGACGCGCGCGAAGCATCTCGGTATATATCTAGCGCTGGGCACCGACCGTAAGGGGATAGTGGTTTTAGTATTTACCAAATAATGGGATAAAAATGCACTTTATTTTCAAAGAAACAATACAATCTAAACCTCTTTTCTATTTTTAGCACGCGCACTTCCTGTCATTTTGACTTCTGCCTCAAAATCAATTTAAAATAGTTATGATATCGCGAGTTACGGGAACCAATCAGAGCTCGCAAAAATGGATATCGGTTGCTTTGGAAATACTAAATATATTTATTACAAAGATATGAGTGTTTTACCTAAAAATAGACATCTTGTCTTTACCATACGAAACTACATCCGGGATACGAGTGAGATATTTTCCATATCCTCACTAGTGAAGATATCGCTGACGTCATTCCTTAGTTTTTCCTTTGTTTTTCGTCTAGTTTTTTTATTTTGAAACACTCATATCCATGTAATAAAAAGAAAATTACACGTTGGTTTGAACATATGAAATTTATCCTCCCGTGGAAAAAAGATTTCACGAGTGAGCGCAGCGAACGAGTGAAATATTTTTTCCACGAGAGGATAAATTTCATATTTCTTCAACTTCATATGTTCGCGCCACCGTGTAATATCCTCTATATATCTAAGTATTGTAATGCAATATCAGCTATCAGCAGAAGAAAGGCTTCCATTTATCAATAACAAGTGAGCATCGGATTATTCTAAAAAGTAAAAATTCTTTAACTTCTGTATGGAATTCGATAGTTCGGGGATTTTTTGGTTAATCTTGCGGTAAAAGATAAATTGTCTAGCAATCAATAGAATCAAATTTTGAATTTTTGTATCGCACATACTTAGTCCTAAAAGTTGTATATGGTTAAGTTTGATATTTCCAAAGCCTTGTTTAATCCAATTGATAACATCAGACCAAAAAGATCTGGTTAATGGGCATGTTAAAAAAAATTGATTAAACTTTCGGCACTTTTTTTGCAAAAGAAGCAGATGTATGTTGTAACTAAGATATAAATGGAAGACTGCGTCGGTGTTTCTACAGTTTTACAAATCGTTAAGTTTTACACCGGAGTGAAAAGAATTTTAAAACTGACGTTTCGGACTATAGTCCTTTGTCGAGGTGAATGCCAGTGTGTGTATCAATATTTGGATCTAAAACAAAATTGAAGTCTCTTCCCATGATAATGTTTTCACATTCTAAGTCTGAAAGATATTCACCTATTTTACTAAAAAAAAAGACGGATCATCTGTATTGGATGTGTAGATGTCTATAACTGTAAATAATTCATTGTTTGATTTAAAATTAACAATGATAAATCAACCATTTATGTCTGCCCGGGACTTAATTATCTCTAGAGGAAAATTGTTGTTAAACAGAATTCCAACACCGACACCTTTTCAGCACGGTGAAACATCGATGCAGCATCCCGTTTATGACTTTTTTTTGTTTTTTATCATTTAAGAAATAAAACATGTTCTCCGTGCCTTCATAGCCTGGTGAAAACCGAGGCGAACGTTTGGGAGAATTCGAGAGCGGATCAGTGAACACCCGAGACGCAGTCGAGGGTTTTCACTTGCTCGACAATTCTTACAAACTTTGCCGAGGTTTTCAACAGGCTATGAAGGCACGGACAACATGTTTTATTTCTTTTATAAAATTACTATTTTCATTGTTAACAAAGAAAAATGACGATATACGAAGCGCTTATTGTAAATTCTCACAACTCGGAGACAGTCAAACGACATTGCTCACGCAATTTTCGTGCTTCATAACGCTAAGAAAACACACTTGTTGACCAATCAAAACGCACGCATGGTGTTCATCCAAGCGTGAGGTATTTCGAACCCGCTATTCCTGTTGATGTTTTTCCAGTGTAGCCTGATTTGGATTAGTGGAAAAACAATGACAGTGCTCCTTTTTAGCTTGCGTTTTGTTCATTGAAACGTGTTTTTGAATCCAACAGGAGACATGGTAGAGTTTAAAGGCCCGTGTGGAGGATTTGAGTACGCCCCAAACTCAGTTGAGAACTTGAGCTTACTGTCCAGCGGATGCGGTTGTGCTCCCTTCATTCAACTCATCCGTGACGTTGCTCACAAAAAGGACGATCAAACAAAGGTCTCTCTATTGCATTACAGTGACTCCCAAAGTGAAATCCCCTACAAGCAAGAAATGAAAACACGAGCTAAAAGTAACAGGAAATTCAATCTATTCTATTCAGTTGGGAATGAGGCCCATACAGAAGATTGGAAGGGAGGGGTGGGTTATATCAACAGTAAAGTGCTATCGGAACGTCTCCCTTCCCCAGATGTAAAATCGCACAAGATACTTGTTTGTGGTGGTCCATCAATGGTATGCAGTGTCCTTCAAGATCTGTCTGACCTTGGCTACAGCAGTGAGAATATCTTTGTTTATGGCCAGTTTGGCACGGAGCAAGTACGCGCTATTTACGGTAGAAATGCAGTACTTTCTTCGCACAAACTGGAAGCTAACACCGCATTTCCTCTCAACAACAAAAAGAAAATTCCTAACCAAACTTTGAATGGAGTTAAACCATCTTTTAACATCATTGCTGAACAAGTATATACTTAGATAATACAAATCTATTTTCTATATATATTCTGTATTTTATAATATATTGATAGCTACTTTAAAATTTAGTCGTAATATACACGCTTTTTTTAATAAGAAAATACTAAATTTTTCCGAGGCTCATTGTTCTTAATTTTTTGACTGCTTCAGCCTCAATTTGTTCTTAATTTGTACCGTTATTTCTGTGAGCGTCTTGAAATGATGAGAAACCGTCAAATTTAATTTTATAATAATAAATAGGAAACGGTGCTTCTGTGTTTTTACTGTGCATATTACAAACGTAAATTACAAGATTCAGTAAAGTTTCAACTAGAAACATTTTCATGTTTTTTCAGCCTCAGCCTGAGCTTGTTCTTAAATTGTTCTTAATTTTCGGCCACTCTGAGCCTCATTGTTCTTATAAAGTTGTTCTTATAAAAAAAATTGTGTAACTTGTGTAACTTATTTGAAATAAGCACATTTTCATTAATTACAAGCAGGAAAATATATTTTGATCTACAGATCGATTTTTTTTTTAAATTTTCAAAAAATTAAGTTCGGCGGGTTTTTTAAACAGGAAATTATAAAAATTGGTCC
>JANCMA020451970.1:0-10827 GCA_024336925.2 Zoanthus solanderi
ATGAACAATTTTATACATCATAATTGCTTTATCTCGTCTGCGCATTTCGACAAGTGACGGCCAACCTAAATGTTGACCAATGGAAAATATAAATCAATGGAATATAAATCTGTATATATATATAATTTCGGGGTCTTTTGGAAGGAAGCCTCGCTTTCATGTTATTGTCGGGCTAAAGGGCGATATCGTAAGAAAAAACTAGTAATTTCGAAAACTCCAACCAGCTAGAACTCAAACTCGGCTTTTTTTTCTACTCGGCTACTTTATTCTGTCAGTTCTTTTAAATACCTCGAACGCACTTGCCTAATCATTGATTACTACTAGTAAGTACATTAAATTCATTGAGATATCTTTCTCGATAAACTTACTGTTTTGACCGGCACGCAAAATGCTGGTCAAAATTCCGCATCGAGTCTCACATGAAAGGAATGTTTCCTTCCTAAAGATTGTATTGCTGTACAATTTTCTAATGTTGTGATTAATAGCTCCACTCACATTTTTGATGAACCATAGCTTAAAACAAATGAAAGACTTTTCTTTACCTTCAAACTGCAGCTAACATGTCGCAGACGAGTAATATTAGTTAACTAGCCTTAAGACAATCCCTTTATGCTTTGCATGGTGAATTACCAAGTTATTTTTAAATTGCGTGCGGTGTGCTATTGCTTATACTATAGGCTTATCATAATTTGATTACAATACTAAAATCCTTGTACCTCCTAAACTATGACAAGTCAAATTAGTAAGAAGATTTTTGTTATTTTCCTTTGGCGTGGTAAGGTGCGTTTTGTAAATAAAGAAGTGTGTTGTTTACTTCTTATACAAGGAGATATTGATTTAAGTGTTAAAATTTAGGGGCTTTCTCTTTTTTGTGTTAAAGAGTTGAATAATGATTGTATTGTTGATTGGAAGTTTTCACTTTAAGCTGTGTTTTGGACCACTCTGCTTTCCTTTTCCTAGGTAACATGTATCCTTGAACTTCAACCCCTAGTCCTATCTATATAAAATTTTGTAATAGGGGAACTAGCTCCACTTTCAACTTCTTTCATTTAATTTTTTTATTGGTTTTGTTGGCGTCTGTCCTGGCCTCGGCAAAGCCGGAGTGGCTAAACTTTGGCCAGCACAGAGGACCAACTTACTCTACAACAACGGTAGCACAAAAGAGGCAAACTGATGGGCGCGTTTTACCATATCAATTGCAAACGATAACCACAAACAAAGGGTCACCGCGTGATCAAAACAAAAGATCTAAAGAAGAATTGACTTGCTACCTGACAATTTGGTTAAATATTTTTGACTGATTTTGCAAGAATCGAAAAAATCAGTTTTAAGAGTGTTGTTTGGTTTTTAAAAATTGTATTCGAAAAAATGATTTGCAATGGTTGATCATGCACCGCCTGGTCAAGACTAAGGTCAAATTATGTGACTTGGAGGTTATAAGCTCTTATGCATGAGATTATTTCGGTGCCACAGAAACCTTTTAACACCACTGTTTTTTCTGTCCCAGAAGTTAAGTTGTTTAATTTTGGGTTTGTAACATTCTAAATCACTTTTGAAAAAAGACTTTTGATATCCAACAACTAGTATTTTTGTATGAATTCCCTCATGCAAGTACAACATTAGCTCTTGCTTTGTAAAACAATCATCATCATCATCATCATCATCATCATCATCCTCATCATCATTATCCTCATCGTCATCATCCTCATCATCCTCATCATCATCATCGTTCTTATCCTCCTCATCATCATCATCCTCATCATCACCATTGTCATCCTCCTCATTATCCTCCTCATTATCCTCGTCATCGTCATCGTCATCATCATCCTCATCATCATCATCGTTATCCTCCTCATCAGCATCCTCATCATCATCATTCTCATCCTCCTCATCATCCTCATCATTATCATCCTCGTCATCATCATCATCGTTCTTATCCTCCTCATCATCATTATCCTCCTCATCATCATCATCCTCATCATCCTCCTCATTATCCTCCTCATCATCATCCTCATCATCATCCTCATCATCATCATCGTTCTTATCCTCCTCATCAGCATCCTCATCATCATCCTCATCCTCCTCCTCATCATCCTCATCATCATCATCATCGTTCTTATCCTCCTCATCATCATTCTCCTCATCATTATCATCCTCATCATCATCCTCATCATTATGGTTCTTATCCTCCTCCTCATCATCCTCCTCATCATCATCCTCGTCATATCATCGTTCTTATCCTCCTCCTCCTCATCATCATAATATTAATAACGACTTTATTCAGGTGTAAAGTTTTCTAGCTGGCTAAAGGCCTACTAATTGGGGATACCATCTTTACCACTCTAAGGTAAATGGAGACCTTTCACATGACAGATACACACACATAAGCACAGATATGTCTGGGAGGGCTTACGGTTTAACGTCCTTAAAACGCGAACGTCTAACCATTTGCAGATGTTAGAGCAAAGGCAGCACCTTCTCCTCAATATTTTTAAGACCCTGAGTGTTAGTCCGGCCGGGAACCAGACCCGAGCCTCCCACAAATACCAACTAGGCACCTTACCAACTAGGCTAACCAGACAGCATTTGGTTTTATCGAAACTTATCGGTTTAGGAAAGTGACCATAAAAGAACGAACGAAATTATTACTAATACTTGTATAATCATAAAGAAATCAAGAGGAGTCAAGCTCTTATCCACTCTTCTCGAAGGGCTAATACCCGAAACGTTAGTTCTCTACGATACTTACGATACTCGATTTTTGTCGTATATAATCCAATTTACATAGTTGGTATATCTCTACTAAATAATATCTGATAAATAGTTTTAGATAAGTCTACTCTTTGTAAACTCAAGCTTATCATTATGCAGGTAGAATTCTAATAATAGATTTTTTATTTATGTAATAGACATTGCAGCTGCCTTAGATTAGCACTTATTGCTATTTGCAGATGACAAGTCTATCACATTCATTGCAAAATTACTTTATTCTTTAATAAGCTCAAACTGAAAACTAAACTGAAACTACTTACGGCGACGATCAAAACATTTCAGTCAAAAGCTAAACTAATGATTGTTTTGTTTAATTTAAATTTAATATTTTGCCACCAATCAGTGATGAGATATTGACGTTAAGAACCAAGCCATTTTTAGATGATTTGTATGGAGTCATTAGAGCATAACTGTGATAATATCTCGCCGACAATTAGTACCAACATGCTGATTTTTGGCAATGATACATTTCTAGTTTTGATCTCTTGGGTGATTTCAACAAATCCCAACAAAGTTCACAAATTTTATTTTTTGTGACGTCACACTTTACCCTTCTATTATTATTATTACTCGTAGAGATAATGGAGGTAAGCGTCAGCTCGATGGACTACTATAACTTTGTAAAGGATTTATCTTTGTTTGTATATTAGATTATAGATTATGAGGAAAACTTACATACTGGTATTTTTTAGGAGTGAGGGCAAAAATCCTTACGTCATACTTCGTGGTGGATCAACATTCAAGGCAATGTTTGCTTACATTTCTGCATTTGAAGAAATGATTCAACAGGTAATAAAAGGAAATGCTTCTTTTGAAGAAATGATTCAACAGGTAATGAAAAGATATACATCTTTTAAGAAATAAGTCAACAGGTAATAAAAAGAAATATTTTTTGAAAAAATGATTTAACAAGTAATAAAAGGAAGTACTTTTTTTGAAGAAATGATTCAATAGTTAATAAAAGGATATTACTTTTTTGAAGAAATGACTCAACAGGTAATGAAAAGATATACTTCTTTTAGGAAATGACTTAACAGGTAATAAAAGACTATACTTTTTTAAAGAAATGTTTCAACAGTTATACTTAGGATATACTTTTTTTGAAAAAATTATTCAGACGCCATAATTGCGCCGGCGATTTAACAAAGTTGTCACCGCTTGACATCACAACGTCAAAATACCACGTTCTTGGTTTTTTTTGACGAACTGTAAGCCTTTGTGAAGATGATTTTTAAACAGATATATATAGCTTTATACAAATTAAATTATGTCTCTACTTGATGATTTTGCTAAAATTTCAGCGATAAACACAGTGCGAAATTTTGATTTGACATTGTGACGTCAAAAGTAACTGTTCTGAGCCCGCGATAAAAGTGCTATATAGCGGCCTACTGAATGTTTTAATAGCCTGTTTGTAATAATTTTTTTCAAAATACAGATCAGCGAATCGCTCTAAAATCAAAATTTTTGCAATTAAATAGATTTTCCTGCAGAGGAATTTCATTTACTTGATATCCTTTTTCTCTCTGTTAGGGCTTGTTTGAAAATTTTGATGATATCGTGGTTACTGCAGCTAGTGGAGGAAGTGCTTCAGGACTTGCCATTGCAAATTTTCTGTCGGGATTGAGAGTAAAGTAAGTTTTTGCTTCATCTGTATTTTAAAGATATCGTTTGCTGTCACGCATTTGGCAATCTTTTTAGTGAAAATAATTTCGTATATTTAACATCCATAATTGCAACACAGTATAAAAATAGTACGAGTGGCAAGTCGTTTGCACTGTAAAACACACTTCTTAATAATAATAATTAGGTTCAGAAAGGTTAAGGTTATTTTAAAGATAAGAGAACGTTTCTATCCATATGATCGTCATCAGGTCAATGGAAACGGAATGTGTTGTCTCGAACAATGGATCTGAAATTATGTTTGTCTCTTGGGTAACAAATTCAAAAAAGAAAAAGCTTATCAATTGAGATTTGGCTTCAAATTTCCCAAATTACGATTGCCTAAAGCGCTTTTCTCATTCTCCAAAATTCCAAATTGTTTCCAGCAATGACTTATTTCCATTCAAATGCTTGACCTTTGCCCTTCACAAGGTGCCGTACAGGTTTTATGTTAGGCATCGTGTCTTAATGTTTTTACCTCCATGGGAAATTTGAAATTCCCGATGATCTCTCACATATGCTTGGTAAACAAATATCGCAAGACAGGTTTAGTTCGTCCTAAAGTTTGCAATTCCTTTTATAAATTTAAATATTTCAATATTTTGAATTTTAAGGATTCTGTAAACTAAACTACTCTATCAGCGTTCAGAGAAGACGTCACTCTATTACAATGTTTTTAAATGAGAGAACACAACCTCGCACCCAGGCTCATTTCACTGACGTAGTGATGATGTGAGTGAAATGAGCCTGGGTACGAGGTTGGTGAGAACAGAGCCTCAAAATACCTACTAATCATAGCTAATCTATTAAAATGTATTTTGTACCTCGGGAAAAGTAACAAAAGACAAACCAAAGCATCATAACATGACCAATTCCAAACGAATTGAAACCGCTTCAGTTAAAGAAGGAAAAAGTTATATTATTATGCCCAGTGTTACTTGACTTCAGTTTAACCTTTTTCTTTAATATTTACTTTTATTACATGGATAATGGTGTTTTAAAAAAACACTCGTATTTCCCGTATTTTCACCAGTGAAAAAAAAGATTCCCGCCAGGTTTCTTTGACGTTTGTTCCTGCGAAAACCTCAGTAGTGGTTTCTCGGGTTTTCGTTGAGGTTTAGACGACGATTTGGTGAATTATGAAAAGAAATAGTGAAATTGACATAACTGTAAAGAAAACCGAAAATCCTATTTTAGAGTTCTCGGGACTACAAGGACGTAATAAAAAAAACGTTCTCAGTACTTGTTTAGCCTCACAGAAAAACATTTTATTGTTTTCCGCTCAGAAAGTTTATAGCGGAGAAAACAAATCCCTAATAACCCGCACAAAGTAAAGAGCGAACCAGAAATCGTATTTTTCTGAGCCGTGGTCGTTGACGTTCCCGTCCTCGTTGTTTAAAGTCCCTAATAATTCAGAACTATGTTTTTAGACTAAGCGTTGACCCTTTTACTCCCAGAACTTATTACTCAAGCTACGCGCAGCAGCCCGACTTTAGTTTTACCTTTTTGCCAATCTATTTATCTGTCACGTCGCATTTGGTCAATTACTTAGTGTAAGACCTCGCAAATTTTCCCGCAATGCTCGAAACGCAATATTCGAGGTTGAGCATTTAATGAATATTTATAATTACAGTCATGCTCCGATGATGCATATGCAAAAACCAACATATCTATCAAATTTGGTGTTTTAATTTCTCTTGCAACTATTAATCCTCCATTATTCATTCTATTGACCTTGTATTATAGCCCGACTACACGCTTTTAGAGCGTCTAGTCTCATATAGTTTATACTGTGTATCACTCAAAGAACCGTCATTGTTTGAAACAAACCTATTTGAATTAAATAAAATGCGTCAGAGAGTATAAGTGAAGCACATATAGTTTAATCAGCTTTATAGGTTAAAAGATTTGATGATCGCTGAAAAGAAAGCACCAGGCTGACCTTGCAGTTCAGGACTCGAAATCGAAAAAGTTTTGTCGGGAGAGTTCTGGTTGGGAATTCCAAATGACAATATCCAACGGTTTACTTCGGTTTACTTACACCGCGGTGCTTCGTATAGATTTCAAAGACGAAGATAATAATCACGTTTATGCAATTAAAATACGCCGTTGAGTTGATGATGAGAGCAACAAATACAGAATAACTGTGGGAGCCTTCAATGGTACAGCTGGGAACGCAATCCTGATAGGAAAGTGTACGTCCCGTTTCAATCAGAGTAGAAGATACTAATTATTACTAACGATAGGGATAACGATGTTGTACCAGCTGCGAACCACAACTGTGCAATTGACCTTCGGGCTGGTTAGTGGTTTGGTGGCTGCGCTGCGTGGAAGTTGAATAGACCTTACCGAGATAATGTATTAGACAGACCTGTTTAGTTCACGCACAAAAAAATTACATAAAGGAAGTGGAAATGAAAGTCCGGTGGCTACCCAAAAACCGTATGAATTTCACCATAGCTGGTGTACGCTTGAGAGTGAAATTTAATTAAAACATTTCTTTTTTGATTTTTATACGCAAGTTGTTTGGTTGAAGCAATAAAAGAGTTCGATCAAACCATCCGTTTAGTAGACATTAATAAACACAGTCCTATATCAAGTGATTGAGCTGGATATATTTCCAAAATGGCGGATTTTGCCTGATGAGGCTCAGAGTCAGCGAAAAATTTTGCAGATTTTTATTAATATAAAAAGAGATTTACCTTTTTACATTAACCTACAGTTTTAATCAAGGAATTTATACGTAAAAAGAGTTTTAGAGACAAAAGTTTTTATCAATGTCTACTAAACGGATGTTTTTTTGATTTTTTTTGGTGTTATAAATACACTTGAGCAGTTTTCACAATTACTGATCACGAGCTTGTACTTTTTCGTCATGCCTTTGATATCGAGCACATTGTACGTGGTTTTTGAAAAATATGTTATCTTTTCTTCTCTAGTACAAAACGTTTTGTAAAATAGGTAATTTAAAATATCTTCATAAGAACGTAGAAGCACCAAAGATAGTATACACCTCAAATATACGAATATAATTTTTATTCCAGACATGTTTCGATATTTTCACAATGTCATTTTCAGTAGAATGTGAAAAACCGTTACAATTTCGAATATATAAAACCTAAAATGATTGACAGCTACATGCTTAAAAATAACTACTGAACTGATAACAAGTTGATGCAAGTTAACTTACAAGGCTAAAAGTAAGATAACTAGAGAATAACAAATAATTGTAACATTGTTAAATATTAAAAGACAGTTTTTCAATCGGAACTTCTATCCCGGCCCAGTAACATCGCAAGCTGACTAAATTCATAGTGTGTAGTAAATACGTGATTTAATTTACTATTATTATTATATTCTTCCTTTTATTATTATTCGCTAATACTCTCAGATAAAAGGTGTTAAATCTGGTGGTTTTCATTGGCTCATTGACAGAACTGTTTAGTTCACCCACAAAAAAACCCCATAAAGCTATTAAAGGAACTGGAAATGAATGTCCGGTGGCTACCCTAAAACCGTCTGAATATCACCATAGCCGGTGTACGAGAGTGAAATTTAATTAAACCGTTTGTTTTCGATTTTTTTGGTGTTATAAATACACTTGAGTACTTTTCACAATTCCGAGCTTGCACTTTTTCGTCATGCCATTGTTATCGAGCACATTGTACGTGGTTTTTGAAAAATGTTTTATCTTTTCTTGTCTCGTACAAAACGTTTTGTAAAATAGGTAATTTAAAATATCTTCATCAAGTGTTTAATGTTAAAAGACAGTTTTTCAATCGGAACTTCTATCCTAGCCCATCGGAGGCAGCCTAAATTCATAGTATGTAGTAAATATACGTGATTCAATTATGATTCTTCATTTTAATATTATTCGCTAATACTTTCAGGTAAATGATGTTAAATCTGGTGGTTTTCATTGGCTCAGGGCAACGACCAGTTGTCTATGGTAACTAAGAGACATCTTTCTATTTCCGCTCCTTCTCTGTCTACCTCTCCAGCACTTTTCTAAGAATTCTTGCCGTCCTCAATAGTGCAGATCTCTGAATCAGTTCAATGGATGTGTCCACACCGAGGGTCCTCAGATTTTATTCTAACCTCAGCGGCATTGTTCCCAATGCCCCACCACTATGGATATCACCTTTGTCTGTATACCCCACATCTTTCGAATTAATCTCGCGAGATCTTGGTATTTTTGTACTTTTTCGTCTTCTTTTACTCTCACCCTTCCATCTTTTGGAATTGCCACGTCTATTATTTGGTAACTGTCTACTTCTTTGTTGATAATTAATAAATCCGGTCTCAGCCTCAATCTCATGGTCTGTTCTTACAGTGAAATCACACAACAACTTGCAGCACTCATTTTCAAGTACACAGTCAGAAACATGGTCATACCACTTCTCATTTCGCTCAAGCCCAAATTTTCCTGACAGGTCCCAATGGATTTTCCCGACTCTTTTCTATTCATTTTGCTGACTGTCTTGTTGCTTTGTTTGTATATTCTGCATTTGTGATCGGCCTGCGATCTTTCAGTCGTTGCTTTTACGTAATTTGTTCATCCTGATCGGTTCTCGCTGAATAGTGTCACAGTTTTTGTCAGTTGATCTAACAGGTTGTCATTTCTGGCATTAAGCTTCATATCATCCATGAAGACAAGGTGGTTTAATTTGGTGTTGCTTTCATGTCTATACCCTGCTTCACACTTTTAGAGAATGAAAGTGAGAGGGATGATTCTAATCACAAATAGGAGCGGGGACCGGGAGTATCCCTGGAAGATACCTTTGTTTATGGAGATAGTCCCTACGCTCTGACCATTCGATGTCATTTCCGTTTGTCAGCTCTTCATGGCATTTTCAAGCTGGTTCCTGATATTTTAGGCTGCACCAAATAACCGTAGGAATTCAAGGATCCAGGGATGTTGTACCAAATCGTTAACCTTCTTATAGTCTATCCATCCCATTGCAATACTCTTTTTTCTGGATTTAACCTCTCTTAAGACCATTTTATCGATATAGAGCTGGTCCTTAGTTCCTTGGTACTCTCCTGCTTGTAAGGAAATACATTCTCAGTGTCAAGGAATTTGTAAAGATCCTCAGATATCATCCCTGTAAGGAGCTTTTACATGACAGGGTGACAGATTATTGGGAGGTTACTTTGCTACTGTACCTTACTCAGGGTCGTTCGTGATAAGAACTGTTCGTCCCTTGGTCATCCATCACGGACGTTTCCATTATTCAAGCATAATTGTAGCTGATTTGCGATACGGCCATGCTGGCTGGTGAAGTTCTTCGACCAAAAACCTTGCACCAGATCTGAACATGGTGCCTTCCAGTTAGGGACCATTCTCGGAAACTGTGACATCTTTTGTTTTTTTTAACGGACGTATCAGCTTGCTAGTGACCTCCACTACTTCATTCAACTTCTGCATCATTATTGTGTGTCACTTCTTCGCCCAAAATGCTGTCTCAAAATTGCTTAGCCGTTCCTGCATCAGGTGTCAAATCAAAGTGGTTTTTATCTCCAATTAGCTCCGAATAAAACTTTCTCTGGCCATTCTCAAATAGTTTGTTCTGTTGGAACTGCTTGTTTCTTTTCTTATATCTTTGTATCTTTGTAGCCATGGCAGTAATTATCTGTTGGAGATCTTCAGACACATGTCTAAAACCATTTTCAGATATTTTGTACTTTCGTTCTTGCACGCTTTTATGATAATCTTTTAACAATCGTCCTTGTAGGAGCGCCTCCACTTTGTTTAGATCCCGTCTTATCCTTTTAGTTTTAGACTCCAATCTTCGTTTCCGCATAGGTTTGTTTGGTTGTAACCCTTTCCTACTTCTCACACCTAGCTCTTCCTTTACCATAACTGCTACAGCATAAATAAGTTCATTGATGCTAGTTATATCCTCCATGCACATTTTTTTATTATGTTTTTCTCTTTTAACCTCCGCTTTTAGTTTTTTTCTGTTCACCTTCTGTTTTTCTCTCACTCCTTCATTTACCGCTTTCATAATCCTGTTGTAAATGCTCTTCTCCTCATTTGTGAGTCGTTCTATTTCCCTTGACTTGCTTTGGTGGTCACAAGCTTAAGGCCCGTCCATTTTATTTTGTAGGTCACTTTCATACGCCAAACTGAAGTTCAGTACCTATAATTGACTCACTTGTTAGGTGCTTCACATTTATGTTGGTTAGGACCCCTTTCTACTTCATTCTGCATGGCGCATACAAACCGACATTTACTGTCTGTTGCCATTTCACTGGTCAGATGAGTTATTGTACTTCTATCTTGAAACCCGCCTTATTTGTTGATTACTTCTCTTTAACAATTAGACCTCGAGGACGAATGGACTACGAGTCAATAGCCCATGAGGCCGTAGGCCGAATGGACTATTTAAA
>JANCMA020452072.1:0-10825 GCA_024336925.2 Zoanthus solanderi
GCTTAAGTTTATTGATGTACAAGGCTTCTTTAATTTTAAGTGTAGAAAGATAATTAGCAGTGTCAAGAATTGTGAAGTAGGAGTCGGTATACTGTACACCAAGTATTATTCTTAAAAGAGTACAAAGTGTTACGATGTTAATTGTAGCTTTGTTTTAGGTTTTTATCATCTGCATCCTATCCAACAACAAGTACCAGCACTTCCAAGCCGTACTTAACACTTACATTGAAAAGCACTTCAGTGGAGCGACAGCTTTCAAGTAAGATTTGTTCTGGGTTTTACAACACTAGACCTTCAGGTCTGCGTTCCAACTACTATTTCCTGCATTCAAAACCCAGAATCCTTAGCAAGCCTAGTGGCCCTTATTATAAGTGCGTACCTCCTTTACCTGTAGTGTTAAGCGAAGGAGCGTCTGACTACCCCATGGAGGGACACTAATCCAACCCATGATAGCTCCCACGACAGAAGCCAGTACCGACCTCGTTTGGATGAAAAACGGTGTCAGCATTGGGGGAAAAGAAAATTACATATTAAATGTTTGAATCTGAGTTAAGCTGGGGCTTGAATCTGGGACTTTGCTGCTGGATTGCAGAGGTCTTACAACTTTGTTGCCTGGAGTATCCAAGCTTTTTAAAGCTTGGATAAAACTATTTAACCTTACTGCTCAAGTTGTATTAGTTTTCCAACCTTACAAATTCAGTAAAATGAGTAACATTTTGCTGGAGGCTAACCTGCGGTTGATTGCTACCCCGTTTAGGGTGCGTATCAGTTATAAAGCATGGATTCGTCTATTCCCTTTTAAATTCAAACAACACTTTCTAATTTAATTCGTATAAAACATGCATAAGTTTTCAACGTTATAAGTCGACCTTCCTAATTATGCATGTTGCAAACAAGTTCAGTCAAAATTTAATTCGAAATTAAAAGGGTATATGGGAACCTGTGTTCATAATCGTCATGGTACAACCATAATCGCAATCATTTAGCTGTTGCGCAATTATCGTAGAAGCCTTAGGTTTGAGTCCAGTCGATGCCTGAATGTTTCATTATTAGCATGCAGTGGTTTAAAATGTGCACAAGATGGTCGTTTCATGCATCTATTTTATTTTAAAGTCAGTTACACTGGTTTTTTTTTTTTTGGTTTTTGCCTTAAATAGGAAACTTGTGAGTTGCCTGAGGCAGAATCTTGATCCTCAGGCAGATGGAGAAAAGATCGAAAACACGAAGAAAACAATGACTGTAAGTTAAAAAACTATTTAAGACTGAAGTTCATAGTTCATAGAAATTTAAAACTTTTGAGTTTCAACTCTTCCAGGAATTCCTTTAAACAGTTATTTTCTCTCTATTTCTAGTACTGTAGGCTCTCGACAAACTGTTTAAAGTGTTTCTCGATCTAAATAATAAATAAATGAATAACTAGAAAGCATATAAACAAGTAAATAAATAGATAGATACTGAGCAACTTAATAAGTAACCCTTCAAAATGGGCATTTCAGTGTCATGATTAAAATCCCGCTACCTACAGCTAATTAACAATTAGAATATGAGCTCGCAAATTCTATCGATTGGCAATAGAAATCGAGAGCTAGTATTATAACTGTTTTAGTAGAAATCTCTGAAGAAGAAATAAAAGAACAACGATACATTTGATAAACAACTAGACGCATAGCTGCTTAAACTCAGGCTTTCTTTCACTGTAGCGCATTTTAAGTTTTGTGAAGCTTTTAGAAAATTTAGAAAATGCGATTCAAAACATGAGTAATGTATCTCAAGTTTAACCAGGTCGGATAAGTTATATGAAAGCATGTTTTTGTTCTCCCCTGTTTTTACGCTCTGCGTGCCATTTTTCAGTCTAATATGCAAACTAGAGTACACACAGTATTTCTTACTACATAAACTTCATTTGAACGTCAATTTTCATCAGTAAAATATATAGAGATTACTCCCTGGAAAAAGCGCGCGAACTATTTTTATTCATGAGCGCAGTGAACGAGTAAAATAAAATATAAAAAACTTATTTCTAAAGTGAAAACATTGCAACATGTAACTAAAAGTGTGCGAAATTTATAACTTTTAATTTATCAGTTTACGGATAGAATTCATTCAAACGTCATTCTCCTGAGTAAAATATAAATAACTAATTTTCTAAACTCTTGCTTTTGGGATTGGAAATGCGAACTTCAGAAGGGAAATGATTATGTATTCTGTACAGCCTAGTTACTTTCATAAGGCAGCGCCTGTAATGACAATATTTGAAATTCTAAATACATAAAACATTTTAGTTAGTATATTAGATAAGCTGTAATGTTCATATATTTTATATCTTTCTAAGAAAAAACGTTGGCTAAATAACTGGAATGAAAAAAATATATATTAAATTTTATATCAGTAAATTTAATAAAATGAGATTGAAGTGACTCGTACCCAGGGTGATCTGGGCAGACTCCATTAGCCCTGGGACGAGACTCTGATTTCTGGCAGAACGTGGAAAAAAAAAAAATACGAAAGCCCAATTTATAACTCCGGCATTTTCTTCGATAAGCCCGAGTAATTATTGAATTTATTCCAACAACCAATGCTGATACCAGCGACTGTCAAACCATTTGTCAAATTGATTCTTCAAATTCATTTTTTTTCTTATCTTTGAGATTTATTACACCATGTTTCCTTGCTAATTTAGTTTTCTCTTTGATTGCTTTTTAAATAAGAGCGTTTAACTCCTGTTCCGAAACGTCTGAAAAACGGGAAAGGAACTCCATATTACATTACTTGTTTACATCCAGCAGACACTATCAAATACGTTAGGCAATTAGATTGCAGTATTTGCGATAGATAGTGATTAGATTTCGACTAAGAACCATTAGTGAGCAGCCAAATGGCTTTGTGTGCGATGAAACTGCCTTTTTCGCCATTGAGGACAGCTCCGTTAATTGGTCACAGCAGATTGAACTCGCTTATCATCCTTTTGAGACTGTTGCCTTTTCATTATCACATTCTTTGTTGTTAGGCTTTGGAATATATATTCAAGTTCATCATCCAGTCCAAGATGTTGCATCGAAGGTAAGAAAAACGTTAACGTTTGTTCTGTTAGAACCTATTCAGACCTTCATTTAGAAGAGTTTAGAATAGAAAGTTTGTGGTTTTGTTGCAGTTTATTTGCGTTACGGTTTTGTTACGTAATTGTACTGTTGCAGTTTGGTTATAGTTTGTTAACGGTAATGTTGAAATTTCATTGTGTAACAGTTTTAGTACGTACATTACTGTTGCAGTTTAATTGCGTTAAGGTTTTGTAACGTAACGACAAAGTTGCAGTTTGTTTGCGTTACGGTTTTCTTACGTAACAGTCGAGTATTTTGTTTTGCTAACAGTTTTGTTACGTAACGGTAATGTTGCAGTTTGTTTGTGTAACGTCTTTACGTAATAATAATGTTGCAGTTTGTTTACATGACGATTTTAATGTTGCAGTTTGCTTGCGTAACGACTTTGTAACGTTACGGGTTATGGTAAGTCGTTGAAAACAGGGAGATATAAGTTTATTATCTTATATCGTTTTTCAGATCTTGTTCAGAAACGAAAGACGAAGAGTTTAAGGACACTTTGTACGATTTGTTCCGTCTTATGAATGCACTCATGACAAGTCCACTACAAGAGCTGCTACCAACAAAGGTAAATAGAAAGCCAGTTTCAACATTTCATTAAATCTAAAGACAACTTCCTTCTCCCTACGTAACGTATGCAGAATCATACAGATGGTTATAAGAATTATAAAATTGGCTAAGTAAGATGCATTGTTATGATTTGGAAGATGAGAGCACAATTCTCCAAAACTACTCACAATTGACATAATGGCGTTTGCTGGAGAATATTCTATCGTGTTTGCTCCTTGAGGGGTGACAAACGACGATAAAAACCTTTTATAGTTCGTTTTCGTTTTAAGAGTTTTTCAAACTCGTTTATCAACAAACCTAAAATAAAATAAAATCATGCTGCATAAAACACAGTTTTTACCTTGCGTTACCTAACCTCTTCGCACTCTGTTGTGCATAAGGCCTTGATACTTTTCCACCATCGTGTCCTATCACGTGCCAATACCCTAGCTTCCTCCGAGATTTCCAGCCTGCCTCCACTCTCTCCCTCTCTTTACCGACCGTATTCCGGTTTTTTCTGATAGATTTGTATTTCAGTTCATAACCGTTTGGATTCAGCAAGAACAGAGTGGTCAGCTGGTGTGTCAACTCGTAAGTTCGGACCCCAGCCAGACCATTTTATTTTGTTCTGGAGCAAGACACTTTTCTGCTGCGGTTAACGTAGCTTATCATTAAATTACTCTTGCATTTTGCATTTGCTTTTTTTATCGAGCAAATATGGGACAATTTAGTAGAAATTGAATTATCTGATAATTTAAAAAAAAACGTAAATGTCCTGTAAGATTGGTCTGTAAGTTATATTTACAAATGTTATTGGTTTATCTTATTTTAGAAACTAGCTTTGCAGAATTTTGCCAAAATCTACCCAGAAGCACTGAAAATTTTCTTTCCCTCTGAGCTTAGGTAAGTTACTGTTGTACAGATCTTGCCGAAATCAAGACAAAACCTCTATCATTGTTGTAATTAAAGAGTACTCTATCCATCCGTCCGTCCATCCGTCCGTCCGTCCATCCCTCCATCCATCCATCCATCCATCCATCCACCCATCCACCCATCCACCTATTCACCCACACATCAATCCACCCACCCGCCCATCCAACCACCCACCCATCCATCTACCCACCCACCTACCAATCCATCCATCCGTCCGTCCATCCATCCATCCATCCATCCATCCGTACGTCCATCCATCCATTTATACATCTATTCTATCCTCCCTCCGTCCATATAAAGGGAGTTGTTGGCAAGAAGTTCCTGGAAAAGCATTCAATATCGTTTAAGGCATTGGTAGTGACACCTTTATATGGACCGCACAGAAAATCTTTATGTGGAATAGTTCATAACCAATAGCGGATATATATGTTTGTTTACTTTAAATGCAAGCACAAAAGTTAAGTCGCTTTGATTTGCCCTCAAACAAGCTTTCTAATTGACTAATTCTTCTCTATTCAAATTATCAATTTTGCCCTAAACGTTTTTCCAAAAATGATGTTACGTCTCGAACTTGTTGGGCGCTGTCTACCCAGAATATATTAATGGACACGTTGCTCTAGTAATTGGAATTTGTGGCAAGTCAAAAGATCGACTTCTTGTGATCAAAAGTAATGAAAATAAACATGTAATGAAACCTTTTATTTTCCTTTAGTGTCGTCGTGAAAGATTTCATTAACAGTACAGCAGAAGATCCTAGTACAACCTCTTTAACAGAATCTAAACTTCAATGCTTCAGTGCAACAATCGAGTCACCGCTGTTTGTGGAGGAAGGTGAGACCTTGATATTAAAAAACCTTTACAGACTGGCACACCCAACCGTGGCCACCCCGCATAAGTTTCATACAAGTTTTTGACAGGTTTGATGGTTCACATGATAAAAACTTTCTTCTGCCCTCCTGACTTTTGCCTATTTTCGGGCGATGTGATTGGCTCTTCGGAAATCAACAGCCATCAAACTTGTCAGAAACCTGTCAAAAGCCTGTACAAAACTTATGCGGGGTGGCCACGGTTGGACGCGCCAGACTGTAATTTTTTATTATTATTATTATTTTAAATGTAAAGGTTCAAGTTGTACACATCATGCAAAAGCCAAGAAAAAAAAATGATAAAGCAATCATTTTTCATGTCGGAACGTCAGTCGTGGAAAAGTTTAGAATATGAGTTTCTAAATGGAGAGATCGGTTCTCATTATTTAAATAGCTTAATGCTGTAAGCCATAAAGAACGTTTTCCTTCTTGAATCTCACATGATACAAAAAAATAATCAAAACTAGATTGAGTCATTTCTTTCAAGCGTTATAAAATACAAATGAAAAACAGAACAATGAATGTAATAGTTGGTGGTATAAAAAACCAAGATACCGTGGAATCTTTTGAGACATCCAACCAATCACACCAATATTGATCTCCAACGAGTGACTGGAGAATTCCCGCAAAATATGCAGTTCAACTTACCCTCGTACTGGAACTGTACATGTAAATAAATAAATAAATAAATAAATAAATAATGAAATAAATAAATAAAGTATTGATTTTATATAGCGCATTTATCCATATAAATGTTCAAATGTGCTTTTTAAACAATTACAGAGCTGACAGTTGAGAGACTTATATAGATCGTCCGCTAGAGCGACTCACAAATATTTTTATATATATTAATAATGCTCCCAGTAGAAGAGACAGACCACGAAACATCGGGATCACCACCCTACTCATTACGATAGAAGTGCACGGGCTCTTTTAAATCACCCTATAGACGGTCGGAAGACTGGACCTACGGTTTAACGTCCTTATCAGAGAAGACGCGAAGGTCTAACCATTTGTTGATGTTATAACAAAGGCAGCACCTTCTCTTCAATTATTTTAAGACCGTGAGTGTTGGTCCGGCCGGGAATCGAACCCGAGCCTCCCGCACGATAGTCTGGCACCTTACCAACTAGGCTAACCAGGCGGCGGTTGTGCCTTTAGTGGCGCTTCTGGCTGCAACACAGCTCAGATAGAGAAATAAACTCAATTTTGACAACCATATACATGTATATGTAACTTTACTTCTTTGTACCACAAGTGTATACACAATTGCCTTATGTTACTGGATAAGAATCTGTTTTTGCTAGCTACGGAGTTTATAAGAAGAGTATGATTAGTCTCCATGCAGCTTAATATAGTTTACATGAAAACTAAGTGCTTATAATACCAAAACATTGAATCATATGAACTACATTCGTCAGATCTGGCTTAATCCTCAACTTAAAAATGAAATTCCCTCCCGGAATCTGTAAGAACTGCAAACGAAAATACTCAGTCTAACACTTTAGAAGGAAACTATTGTATTGTAGATAGCTGTACATAGTTTTATGTTTTCATGACTCTATTCAGTTTACAGTTTTCGCGACTGTAAGCTTTGTAAGGTTTTGCTTCAATTCGAGGTAAAATTCCAGTGAAAACCCGAGAATTCTCTCAAACTTTGCCAAGGTTTATGAGGGCATACACGGAGAAAACGTTTTGTTTCTTTTTTAAACTTATTACTTTCCGTCTTAACAAAGAGAAAGAGGATATATGAAGTGCATATTTATAGTTTTATTTCTTTCATGGAACTGTATATTTTCATAGCTTGAAGACAGCAAACCATATCGTTTACGTCATTTCGTGGTTCATACCGCTATGAAAACACACCTTTTGACCATCGAAAGCAAGTGTACTGTCCATATCATTTTATATGGATAAAATGGCGTGAGCAATGTGGTTAGACTGTACGTGCTTCTTATATCTTCTTTCTCTATTAACACTGAAACTAAAAATTTTATAAAAGAAATAAAACGTGTTGTCCATTCCCCATAACCTGTTGAAAATCTCAGCAAAGTTTGTGTGAATTCTCGAGCAGGCGAAATCCGTCGACTGCGTCTCGGGGTTTTCACTGATCTGCTCTCGAATTCTCCCAAATGCTCTCCTCGGTTTTCACGAGGCTATGAAGGCACGGAAAACATGTTTTATTTCTTAAATATTTAATACCTCTTTGCATTTACCCGTCCAAAAATACGTATTTTTTTTTACATCATGTTTTGCAGACTCTAGAAAGGTGATGATGCCTGCTCTTGTTTCCCATCTTCATTATCATCTCTCTCACAAGCAAGAAATGCGAAAATGCGGGGAAGTTCTCGGAGAACTCCTAACTGCACTGGAGACCAAGGCAAAGGTGAGTTAAGAATATCACTCTGTTCATTTAATTTGTCTGAGTGTACAAACACTCTTTGTAACCGAGATTACCAAAAACAAACTATGTACTTGGGAAGAGTATTCTTAGGGGAATTGGCTGCTCTGGAACGTGGCGCAATAGTAGCCTTTTTTTTTAGGTGGCCCCTGCCTTTGAGGTTACGTAGTTTAAACCTTACAGCTTAGAAGATCTCTAACTACCTAAGTTGGGAACTTGATGAACCAAGAAGTGAGCGCTTGTCGTCGACTGAACTTCAGTAAAATCATCAAGCATTATAGCAGTCTTTACCGTTTTTGGAGTATTTCCATGAAAACCAACAGTTGTGTCTTAATATTCGTAATCGTTATATTCTTAATTAAAAAACTAAACTTTCCGTTCATGGCTCAGTTAAATACGTGGTACGCATGTGCTAAACGAATCCGTTAGCTACCTCCTTTGAGATTAGTTCGCGGACTCTGAGCCTGCAATAAATGTAAATCCAAGATTCCACATCAAGCTCAACCAGTGAGCTTTGGGATATACGACAATGAACTGGCCCCGGTAGATCCACCCAGTTTAATGCTAGCAGTACAAAGCTTTCATTTGCCTTCGAAATACCATATGCTGTCACACAACCCGCTTTACCGAAAGGCGGGAAAAGTACGTAGTAATTTACATTCTCTCACAGAATGCGTTCTCAGGAAATGTTTTTTCATACATTTGGTTTAGCATTTAATATACTAAAAGACGATATACCAATTGTTTCTCAGTAAACGTGCCAATGGAACAGAATAGATATAAGAAACGTTAAAAAACAGAATTAAGAGACCTTAATTCACTTTCAGGGTACGACAGAAGACGGCGCTTATCTGATCGCACAATCGCTTCTTCAAACTGTTTTTAAAACGGTTCTAACGGTGGATCGATCAACTCCCCTTGCTGTGAGTACTACGGAATTTCACTTTTTGTTTCTTCTCTTCTGTTTTTATTACTTATATTAATTTCGGTTTTTGAGAACGCAACACACAATCTTTGGATTTCTGTGTTGCTCATTTGGGATTCCTGTAAAACTCATTTAGGATTCCTGTGATACTCATTTGGGATTCCTATAATACTCATTTGGGATTCCTGTGATACTCATTTGCGATTCCTGTGATACTCATTTGGGATTCCTGTGATATTCGTTTGGGATTCCTGTGATACTCATTTGGGAGTCCTGTGATACTCATTTGGGAGTCCTGTAATACTCATTTGGGATTCCTATGATACTAATTTAAGATTCCTGTGATACTCATTTGGGATTCCTGTGATATTCGTTTGGGATTCCTGTGATACTCATTTGCGATTCCTGTGGTACTCATTTGGGATTCCTGTGATACTCATTTGGGATTCCTGTGATACTCATTTGCGATTCCTGTGATACTCATTTGGGATTCCTGTATTATTCGTTTGGGATTCCTGTGATACTCATTTGGGATTCCTAGCTACTCGTTGGGGATTCCTGTGATACTCGTTTGGGATTCCTGTGATCTTCATTTGGGATTCCTGTGATACTCATTTGAGATTCCTGTGATACTCATTTGGGATTCCTGTGATACTCATTTGGGATTCCTGTGATACTCATTTGGGATTCCTGTGATATTCGTTTGGGATTCCTGTGTTACTCGTTTGAGATCCTGTGATACTCGTTTGGGATTCCTGTGATACTCATTTGGGATCCTGTGATACTCATTTGGGATCCCTGTGATACTCAAGGGTGACCTTTTATGGTATTTATTTTAGTCGTACATCAGCATTTTCTGCACCATCTTGAAGAATTTATTTCCTTTTGTCACGTCAAATGCGCGAATGGCAATCGCGAATCTCTTGGTGAAAAGTAAGAACAGACCAGTTTTTTTAAAGCTGCTTGTAAGACCATTCATTTGAAATCTTATTATTTCTTCATTTATATTGTGATCAATTACTTGCAGGGTCATTACCTGGCTGTTCTTATTGCCATGTTACGAATGATGAAAGAAGAGCATTTCAGTAGATATCTGAAAGAATTCAAGTCCAAGAAGACTTTGAGAGAGTTTCTGTTGAATGTATTTGTCGTGTTTACTGAAATGATTCGAAGAGACTTCTATCCAAAGGATTGGACCATCTTAAAAATGCTTGCAAACAAGTAAGTTCTATCAGCATTCTAAAAATATTAAGAGGGGCTAACTTTTCTAACGTTAGCTCATTGTCAGGACAACCTCAAACAGTTTAATGAAGGGTGGTGACGGACCTTGCACTCTGAGCGGAAGCTACTAACTTTTTGATTGTTGTGAGTGTCTCTGCAACCCCTTCGCGCTCTGCCCAGGAATAGATGGCCCTGATTGGCTAGCGGTATCACTTTGGTATCGATTTAAAATTCCTGGCTTGTCCATTGTGCTTTAGATGTAAAAACAAAACAAAACCCTTAACTCAGAGAAACTTGCTCATCACTTGACTACTGTTCCGATTTTGATAAATTAAATGTTAGTTTGGCTTAGTTTTTCTATTAGAATTGGAAAACTCTTTGTGGAGTCAAATGACGCTACAGTTGTTCTGAAAATTGTTTATTTTTGTTGTTTCTTATAGTGTAAAACTGACTGCCATTCAGGAATTGTCTCAAGCTCTAACCGCAAATTTCCTAGTGGAAAACGAGTTTGATCATCACGTAAGTTGAATGTAGTTGTTCGTTTAAAATTTAGAATTTCCTATTAGTTCAAAAAATTATTGCAATATCATCAGAAATCAATCCAAAAGTTCATTTTTTTTTCTTTAAAACATCACATAATAACATGAATGATAAAAAGAGTAGTTAAATTGTGTCGAGTGATCGTCCAGGTTAAAGTAGTCCTGAGAAGGACTGTAGTTAATCATTTGAACCCAGGAGTTACAGTACATTGTGTCGAGTGATCGTCCAGGTTAAAGTAGTCCTGAGAAGGACTGTAGTTAATGGTTTGAACCCAGGAGTTACAGTACATTGT
>JANCMA020452178.1:0-10824 GCA_024336925.2 Zoanthus solanderi
GAATTGCAGGCGCGGATTTTTTATAGTGAACGAAGGTTGCTTCTTAAATATATATATATATATATATTGTTAGCTCTATATCGCCAACAACAATTAATGTTTATTTTACATTTGTATTTTTAGTCTAACTGCAATTCATTCGCTAACCAATTAAAATCAAAGTAATTTGAGTATACAGATAGTTTAAGAAAAGGCTTGCCAAGATATCTTTTTTGTGAAAATACAAGAAGCTATCCGCTATCCGCTATCCGCTATTAATTATTGATTTAGATTCTACCCTCTAACAAGCAAGCCAGGAGACCAAAGTAAGAAATATATACTTATTTTAATAGTGATTATAATAGTTTAGCAATTAAAACTATCTTTGTAAAGACGTACAAATTTGATTATTGATTTTCTGCTATTTAGTCACGTATTGTAAGCTACACGCATTAGGTTAAAACTTTGCTTTGTTTATTCTTAGTTCAAACCAGCTATCTACCGTAATCTACAGCGTTATCGGAATTACCAACTGTAAATGAAAGAATTGCTTATATAGTTCTACGCCTGACCTGAAATTTATATAAATCTACGATTCCAGAAAGACATGCAAAGGATTAATTAGAACTTGATTATGTGAGCAAACATTTATATTCATGAACGTCACGTGTTGTGTTTGAATGCAAGGTTTACTTGTATATGAACTCTATAATAGATATATAGATGTATATATACATAGTAGATGCTTTACAGTATATAAAGGATAAACTCTTGGGCTACCTGTGATTATGCCAGGCTGCTCAGCTTGCTAGGTAACCAAGCGTGTATTCATGTGTATCTTGCTGTAAGCTAGTTTAGAGTTGTCTCTTTAATATATGCTATAATCATGGCTCCAAAAGAAAAGGCAAAACCACTCACTGCTGCAGAAAGGCAAAGGAGAAGGAGGGAAAATCTAAAAAAGGAAGGAAAATATGAGGAACATAAAGCCAAGCACATCAGTACTATGAAGAGATATAGAAAGAGGCAAGTAGATATGTTTAATTCACTGACCAGGGAAGAGCAAGCTAAGATAGTTCAAGAAAGAAGAGAAAAAGACAGACTACGAAAACAAAAGAGCCGAAGCAAGGCAGCTGAAACAGCAACACCTGTGAGATTTGTCACTTCATCCACCAGTAGCCCTAGGCCATACAGCCGAAAAAGCTCGCTCACTAGAGCAATCAACTCTGCCAAGAAAGGATTGCCATCAAGTCCAAGAAAGAGAAGGGCAGTAATTAAGAAGCTAAGTGATGAGTTGATTGATGGAGATATGCCAAACAGCACGAACAAGCACCTTTTGTCCATTCCTGCTGAGACCAAGTAAGCAGTTAAGTTGTTTTATCAGCAAGATGACATCAGTCGCATGGCCCCAGGTAAAAGAGATGTGGTGACAATCAGAGGTATAAATGGAAAGAAAGAAAAACTTCAGAAGAGACATTTGTACCTTAGCATCAAGGAGACATTCTCTGTTTTCAAAGATGAAAATCCAACCGTGAAAATTGGTTAAAGCAAATTTGCTGAGCTTCGCCCTCCAAATGTTCTTTTGAGCTCTCATACACCGTCAAATGTTTGTACATGTATATACCACCAAAACTTTTTCCTTGCTTTGGATGCAATCCACAGTTGCCTCCCTGGTATTCCCTCTTACTCAACTAGTTTTCCTGATTCTTGTTTGCATGATCCAGAGAGTGATTCATGCTGGTTTAATGAATGCACCCATGACGATTGTGGTTTCTCTGCAAAATACCCCTTGCCATATGAAATGAAGGACAAGGAAGGCTTTCTAAACTTGAAGAGAGAGGAAATGTGGTTGACCTTTACGATTATATTTGCACTATAGCTCCTAAGTTTTTAAGGCACTGTCACATAAACCAACTTCAAGCCAAACAGTATGAACTTGACAAAAAATTAGCTTCTGCAAAGGAGAGCAAGATTGGAGTACTCCAAATGGATTTTGCAGAAAACTATTCTTGTGTTGTTCAAGATGAAATTCAATCTGCACACTGGAACCAAAACCAGGTTACCCTGTTTACCACTGTTGCATGGTTCAAGGGAACAATCAACTCCCAAGTAATTCTTAGTGATTTCATGGAGCACACAAAGAAAGCAGTGGTACCATTCCTTGATGAAGTGCTCAAAGTATTCCCACCTGGAATTGAGGAAGTGCGAGTTTGGATCGATGGGCCATCAAGTCAGTTCAAAAACAGATTTGTAAAGGCAAGCATTAAGACCCTAACACAGAGGCGAGGAATTAATCTTTGCTGGAATTTCAGTGCCACTAGCCATGGGAAGGGTCCTGTTAATGGCACTGGGGGAGGGCCGCTCTTTTATAAAAAAAGAATAGATTTTTAGATGTGGTTGATTTTCCCATCTTTGTTTACCAGTGGTTTCCATACTTATTGCGTCAATTTTCATCCTGAATTTGCCCTTTTTTATGCCAGAATTTATTTTTTTTAACTTTTTTGAGCTTGAATGTAATCCAGGAGCCTGGGAGCCAGTTTGGGGTCTCAATTCCATTGCATTTAACCCCCCTCTGACTATACTATTGTTGTTTGAAGTTTGTGCATCGTTTTTGATTTGGAGTGAAAGCAATATTTTGAGAAAGTTTATCGAAAGTTTGTCTTTTTAATCATGCAGAAAGGTTCTAAACTAGGAAGTAGAACTCGCACTAGTAGTGGGAAAAAGTCTAGTAGAAAATTTAAAGGCATTCCAAGGTGGAAAAAAAGTGAAAGCGTTTCGACTGTTGTCGCATGTGGCAATCAGTTATCCGGTTCGGTGACCAGTGATAGTGAAATTCCATGTCATCGTGATTCAGCCAGTTCTGATCCTGTTCAGAGGGGCAAAAGCTGTGAAACTGAGGAAAATCCTGCTGTTGTTACGTCAGCTTCGTTGCGTAAACTCGGAGAAAAACAGCAAAGTGATCAAGCTCAAACTGAAGGAAGCGATCAAGCAGGGCCGTCGCAACGCCAAACTCGATCTGTGTCTAAAAAAAGCCTTGCTCCTAAAGTTAGTGGTTACAGAGTCACAGACATTGAAAATATGTGCGAGGCTATGAAGCAGATGCACAGTTGCAAAAGCTGTAAAATTAACGTAAAAAAATTGAATCGATACGGGCTCGGCAGCACCCTCGTGTTTGAATGTTCAGTTTGCGGGCACCAGGTCCACATGGATACATCAAAAAAAGGGCCTCGAACTGTAAAATGCTATGATGTCAATCGTCGGTCAGTGTATTCTGCTGGCGAATTGGGTATAGGCCGAGAAGGTTTAGCGATTCTGTGTGACATTATGAATTTGCCATATCCACTATATGATCAAGCTTTTCAAAGTCATGCTGAATCAATTCATCGGGCCACGAAATCAGTTTTGGATACTAAACTTGCGCTTGCTGCAAAAAAACTAAAGAAATTTTATAAAACTGAATATCCTGACAATTTTACTGAAGGTTCAGTTCTAAATGTACCAGTTTCTTTTGATGGCACATGGAGCAAAAGAGGATTCACTGCCAATTTTGGCATTGGATTTGGTTTATCTTCAGACACTGGAGAAGTTTTAGATTACTGTGTGCTTTCCAAGGTCTGTAACTATTGCAATCAGAGCAAAAAACTAAATAAAACGGACCCAGAAAAATATGAATCTTGGAAAGAACAGCATGAAGAAAGTGGAAAATGCCAGAAAAATTTCAGTGGCTCAAGCAGTGCTATGGAACCAGCTGCAGCAAAAATTATTTGGAGTCGCTCAGTTGATAAACATGGTTTGCGGTACACTGACATGGTCTGTGATGGTGACAGCAAATCTTACAATGATGTTTGGGATGTGTATGGAATGTGGTGACTGTGAGAAATTTGAAGGTATGAACAAAAAAAGTCCAGCATACCAGGAATGGTTGAAATCTGATGAATGTAAACAATGGGAAGAAAAGCATTGGATGGGAGAGACAAACTGCAACAGGGTTAGCAAGTTGGATTGCATTGGCCATGTCCAAAAGCGAATGGGCAAAAATCTTATTGAACTGACCAAGAAAACTAGAAAACTTGATGATGGCAAGGCTGTTGGTGGGAGGGCAGGCAGACTTACAAGGCCTTGTATTGACATTATGCAAAATTATTATGGCAATGCGATAAGAAAAAATATTGACCGCTCTGCTAAAACAAGAGCTCAAGTTGATACTGTTTTAGAAAAAATATGAATTGATATCAAAGCCTCACTGTATCACTCGGTGAAACTAGACAACCTGGAAGAAAGGCACCAATTCTGCCCCAAAGGAGTTGATAGCTGGTGCACATACCAACAGAAGAAGGCTGGTGTGCAAGTAGATTTCAAAAATAATGATCCTCACCTTGACCCTGTTTTTTTGGAATTTCTCCTTCCTCTTTACACTCGCCTGAGTGATAAAAAATTGCTAAAGAGATGTGTTCCAGGATTTTCACAGAATACAAATGAATCATTGAATGCATTAGTATGGAATAGGTGCCCCAAACACAAAAAGAAAGGATATAGACACATTGCAATAGCAGCAGGGTCAGCATCCCTTCATTTCAATGTTGGAGCAAGTGGTCGACATGCAGTTATGGATGAAATGAAAATCCCTGCTGGATCCAAAATGGTGTTACAAAGCACAAAAAAAGACAAGAAAAGAATTAATCAGTCATTGATAAGGGCAACTGACAAAGCAAAAAAGTACAGGCAAGCTGTCCGCCAGGCAAAACAAAGAGAACGGTTGCAACAAGCCCAAAGTGAGGCTCCGTCTTATATTAGTGGGGGCTTCAATGAGGAGCTAGAATGTGTTCCAAATACTAAAAAGAGACTTGCATCCTCTATAAACAATGACAGAACATCAAAAAAAAAAAGAAATAGAAACTGTTCACTAACAGCTCAGAATGGGTTAGGTAGAAGTGTAACTACAGTATCAAAACTTTAGGGGCATTTTTCTCAAAAACATGTTTTCGCAGAGTGATAGTTTGCCCCCCACATTTATCTACAAATTTTCAGTAAATATTATTAGAATAATGTTCTGTGTTTCTATGATGGCTTTTTAAAAAAACATCTATTTCCTAAAACGATATGTTACATTTTGTTTTGTGAATATTCAATCTGGTTACCATAGCAACCAATGCCGATAACACCAATTCCCATAATAGGAGCATAGTATATTGACAGCTTATCAAACCCTGACAATTTGAAGCTGTTTGTTAAAATTTTTGGGAAAAAACGTTGGGGTGCATGGAAGGAACCTTTTGAAAAAGTGATCCATGGTTGTGTAATTTGAAACCCTGATACTGCTTGCCGATATGACTTGTGAGGCCAAAAACACAAGAGTCTTATACTATATGTTCTAGAGTTTCAGAAAATGTATGGTGTTGCATGGTTTTTATTAATAAATTCAACAGATTTTGCATGAAAAGTTAGTGGTGTTATTTGAACCAATTTATCCATAGCTCCCCCATTGCCACTTGAGGATTGCCACTGACAAAGTCAAGACCAGGCAATGCACTATTAACAATGCTGAGGAATTCTTTGAGGCAGTTAAAGGTTCACATATTGCTACCATCCTCATTACATCTGAACAACTACAAGAAAGGGTGGATTCCCTTCAATTACAGAACATTTTTGCAAATGCTAGACAAATCCGGGGCATTGCAGAACAGCACTGGGTCGCTATGAACACTCGTGGTGAATTAATCACCGACAGATACAGCTCAGAATCTGCTGATACTTGCATGCTTGATGAAGAATCTCACAGTGCATCAGAGAATCTACCAAGCGAAGCTGATAGCACAGTGCTAGGTCACTGGTATGCTGTGTACTGGAAAGCAAGTGACTACTGGTTTATTGGGAGAGTTCCAGCAATGGAGTCAGAGGAGGAAGTCAGAATAGAGTTTATTCATCAAACAGCTGCAGATGTTAACAATTTTGAAATTACAAATGACATTGACATTGTGCCTGTTAAAGACATTTTGGTGAAAGTTGGAGCCCAATGCCTGTATCATCTTCAAGGTGTTCCACAATTAAATTAACAGATGACGACTTTGAAAGCGTAAAGGAGGCCTTTGATGAATACTCATGTCCATATAAGTTAGCATCATTATGAAACATTTTAAACATATCTTATTCAAACTGTTGTCTGTTCAAAAACTTGCAAGAGAAAAGTGGTCATTTTGCATGATTTAGAGTAGTTTTAGTGTAACAGTTTTTCACTTGTCACGTGAGTCACATTTTCATGTCACGTGAGTCACGTTATATTTGTTATGTTTACTAATAAATCTAAACTTATTTCAGAAAAAATGTTCTTTGGGAACATAGCCTCATATCTACTAATGCTTACTATGATTATTAAAAAGGAATGTAATCACTATATTCTCAGGAAAGTGAGTCCAAATACAACCAAATAGCATATTTGCATTTTTGAGTGTCACGTGAGTCACATAGAAAGTGTTGCTAAATTCAAAACAAGAAAAAGTTTTTTAGGGGAGCCACTAATACAAACTAAAACACCTTCCATTAGGGATTCATTGGTGTACTTGGATTGTTTTCATCGCAAATGTAAATGCAAGAAAACACCCTAAAAAATTTTTAAAAAAATGAAATTGTCACGTGAGTCACCATGGAATGGCTGTGAGAGTCTCAATTTAAATGGTGTTTCCTTTTCTTAATGTTGTGTGTCTTTAAATCTTTTCTATCTGTTTGATGGTTTGCAGCTCATGAATGAGGTATGTACTCACACAAATGCTTATGCATGGAGTGTCACTGAATCAAAGCAAAGCCTATGCAGATAAGCAAGAGGCCTGGACTGGGACCACTGTCGACGAACTGTATAAGCTCAACGCTCTCGTCGTTTACTTTGGTTTGGTAAGAAGAGCCTTTACCATGGCTTGTGGGCAAGGGCAATTATGCTAAGACTTAGATTCACAGCTCTGATGGCAATGTTACATGTTGTAGATTCAGCCACTGAGGACAAGGCTGATAAACTTCGCAAAGAGTCAAGTCTTCTTGATATTTTCAACAGATTTGCTATCTCTATCAGCCACCACAGAATGTTGCCATCAATGAGCAGATGGTTCATTCTAAGCATCATTCAGGGATAAGGCAGTACATTAGGGACAAGCCAGTGAAGTGGGGAATTAAACTGCGAGACCTTGCAGATTCCTTCAATGGGTATACCTTTGATTTTGATATATACATTGGCAAAGTAGATGGGCAGAATATTGGTCCAAATGGTCTTGCTTATGATGTTGTTATGAAACTGACACAGCCCTTGTTACAACAAAGGTACCGTATTTACCCGTGTATAATGCGCACTTTTTTTCCAAAATTTATAGTTCGAAATTTGCACTGCGTATTATACTCGGAACCCTTTGTTTGTTGATCGCTACACCGCTACGCTCATTTGCATGCATACTCAAAAGAACAATAAACTTGGTTTTAATAGGCTGCTGTCAAGACTGTTGCTATAATAAAAAGATAACTAACCAATAACAGCTGTTTAAGAGTGATCAATAAAAACAAACCGTTTCGATGCATCTTTATTGCAATCATTGTAAACTAACGGGCAATCATGGCAGCAGCAAACACAAAGCAACAAAGTTACACCACATCGGAGAAGTTAAAAGTTATACAATTTGCAGAACAGCATGGAAATCGTTCAGCCCAGCGAGAGTTTGGAATTGGCAAGACCGATATTTGTCTTTGGCGAAGTAGCAAGGAAAAACTGGAGAAAACGCCACGACTTCAACGTGCGAATCATGGAAGAAAGCGGCTGGGCCACGCCTTGAGCAAGATCTGATATGATGGCTGGATCACAGAAAAGCGAAATAACTGACTGGCGATTTTACCGACTATGGTCAGGCTAAAAGTGATGGAACTTTCTAAACATCCGTAGTATGACATCGCTGTTGTTGCGACAGAAAACTACGCTAGCCCAACATCTTCCATGCAACTACGAAGAGAGAATTGTGTAGTTTCACCAGTTTGTTATTAGGCAGCGAAGAGCCCACAACTATCCACTTTATCTTGTGGCAAACATGGATGAGAGTCCAATTCAATTCGACATGCCATCAAATCGAACTGTCAGCACAATCGGCGAGGAAACAGTGAAGATTCGAACCACAGGAAATGAGAAAAACCGCCTGACTGTTGTTTTGGCATGCGCAGGGGATGGCTCCAAACTGAAACCGATGATCATTTTCAAGCACAAGACCATGCCAAAGATCCAGAACAAACATGGCATTGTAGTTGCTGTCCAAGAAAAAGGCTGGATTGACAGCGAAATCATGAAAATTTGGATCGAAAAAGTTTGGCATTGTCGAATTGAAGGTCTAAGTTTTGGCAAAGAAGTCTACCAGTGTTGGATGCCTTTGAAGCACACAAGACGGAGCAAGTGAAACGTTCGCTGAAATTGGAGAACACGGATTCGGCCGTAATTCCTGGCGGGCTCGCCTCAGTACTGCAGCCTTTAGATGTCTGTTCAAATAGAACAGCGATTTTTTGTTTTGGTGGGTATTTTTTTTTCAAAAAAACGTTTGGATAATCAGGGTGCGCATTATATATGGGTGCACATTATACATGGGTAAATACAGTATCATTTGTACTTTGACAATTTTTATACATCAGTTATGCTAATGAAGGACTTGTTTCAACTCGGGACACCAACTTGTGGCTCTCCAAATGAGAACTGACATCTTTTTCCTAAATCCAAGAAAGAAGGCAAAAAATGGGCAAGAAAGATGAAGGGAGGAAGTATGTGGTGGGATAGAACTGGTGACTGTTGCTATTCAGTGGGTTGATAACAAGCTTGTCAACATTTTGTCCACTATTGATGACGCTGGAGAATTTGTTATTACACAAAGGGCAAAAAATCAACAACAAATGGCAGGCAATCAAATGTCCAACAGCAACAGGCTGTTGCAACATACAACCACCATATGAATGGTGTTGATTGGTCAGACCAAATGCTTTCACATCACAATTTCCTAATGAAATGCATGTGCAAAGTTTGTTATCAGAAATTGAAAGTTGAGCAGAGGAATTATTCCTTCTGTTCAGCACCTCAGTGTGGAGTATACCTTCACTGCCTTCCAAGCAAAAACTGTTTCAAGGAATGGCACACCAAAGCCTTCCATAGTTGAAGGTTTTACTGTGAGCTACCACTGTATAATTGTTGTGCAATACCAGAGTCAGCTGAACTTTGACCTGAAACATCAAATGTTTATGTTGCTTCTGAAACTGCTGTTCATTAGAGATGGATGTCAACTAGTTTTATAAACTAGAAGCTTTGATCAAAGTTTGATAAAAGTTTATATTTAAATATATAAAATTATTGTTTTTCAAATGTTCATTACAGAGTTCACTGAAATGTCCTATTACGTCAATGTGACATTTTGTGCTCTGCTTTTCATCCTATACCCTTCAAAATTTGCTGTGTAAATAGCTGAGATATATAGCTACAACTTTCTCTTTAACACTTTTGCTACATATGAGAATAAAAGTTTCAATTTAAAATTTTTTTTAAGAATTTGCCAATGCAGCTCAAAAAATTAATATTTTGGTGCTGTAAGGTGGAGGTTAATGTTTTAATATAAAAATTGTGTTTGTTTAGTTATGCCTGTTTAAAATGGAATATTGTGGGACAAAATATTTTTAATTGTAACAATTTTACGACTTTTTTCCACTCACACTAAAAAATATTTTTTGGTAGATGGAAGAGATGAGATTACAAAATATGATACCTATACACACTAAGTTACAGATTTATAAATCTGCTATAGGGTCATTCCATGTGAAATCAAACAGTGGCCCACGGGGTTGGGTCTCAGATTTTCTTTCTTTTTGCACTAATTGTTCCTTGTACATTGAAATAAAAAATCTGAAGTTTGAGTTCCAAATTACTAATACTTTCTGAGATATTAACATTTTTCTGTGGGGAGTAGGGTCGGAATTGTGTTCAATATGGCTTCCATTTTATTTTTTCTCACTTTTTGGATGCAATTATCTCAGGAAATATTAAATCCTTGGGCTTAAAATTTTCAGTGCTGTTAGACAGGTGCATAGACATCTCAAATAAATCATTATATCAGCTTTTAATGGGTTTGCTAAATTTACAGTGTCCTGCCAAAACTCCAACTTATTCAATGTATAAAGCAATAACAACCAACTTTGAGGACAAGAAACATATAGATAAAATCATTGTATCCTTTCAAGTTTTTTTCTATAGTAAGTCTCCCTGATGGACTGTAAAATTCCTGAATATCATGTCAAGCAAGAGAATGGTTGTCTCAAAAGTCAGCTAAAAATAGAAAATTTTCCCTTTCGTGGTAATTTGATCCCACTAAAACAGCATGTGGGGATTAAATATTAACCAATGTAATTAGCTGAAACAGAAGCTACTAGGGCAAAGTTCTTATATGCCAAGTTTGGTGATCTGTTCATACTTTCTTCATGGTGAATTTCTGCCCGCTAGAAAATGGCCAATGGACCCCCTGCAGAGTATGCTTTTTCCATTTTTAAAAACCTTTTCAAGAAACTATGGGTAGAAATTCAGATGTTTTCATCCTAGAATGACGAATTACAACTTTTAGCAAAAGCAAAGCTGTTATTGACTCAAATATAATCATTGTGAGATAATGCATTTTTAATTAATAATTAGTAACTGCAGTGGTCAGGTCTGCTGAGCAGCATTTGTCGTGATGAACTCATGCCCTCTACAAAAGTTGCCAGTGGACCCTGTTTCTTTTTAAACCATACATAGAATTTAAATTGTTTGGTTTTCATTTAAAGTTAATAAAGGATTATCTTTTGCAATTAAAATTTTAATTT
>JANCMA020452284.1:0-10824 GCA_024336925.2 Zoanthus solanderi
CTTAGTACTCGTACGAAACAAATTTGTATGAAATGCAGAGTCAGGATTTAACCGCCTCCGTGTAATTTCATTTACTTGTTATATATATATATATATATGTAAGATATCAAAATATATAGATATGTTCTGTATAATAACAATGGCAAATCAATTTGTTTTACCCTTTGTAGATAAAAGTGCCAAGATCATTGGGTTCCGCGCTTTACCAACATTCTGGTGGGGCTCAACAGACCAGCAATCTGCATGGATGTGTTAATTAAACTGACATTAAACATTCAAGTTGTAGAGATTAATTGGAGATTATTTTAAAACACTCGTGGATGTGATCAAGAATGGTCATGCCATTTCTATACCCCATTTGATGTTTTAATAATGTACTAAAAAGAATTTCAGTCATTAGACTGCAGACATTTGGACACACATCTTTGTTTCCTTCTTTACAGAGGTGATTCTTCACTTGCCGTGGTATCCAGTACGCAGGCGCTGTGATTTGTACCAATATTGAAGGGAGCCTGTGCAAGACCAAACTGAATGGCAGTGTTGAAACTTCCAACCTATTCCTTGCTACCGTCCACGATGGAAATTTGTCCGTTTTGTTGAACCACTAAGGGTATGCACATCATCTGTAGCTTTTCGTGTACAACTCTCGACACGGCTCTCATTCCATCATCGTCGAGGCTTTGTAATAGTGACGTAACAGCATTTAACACGTGTCGCTCTGGAGGTTTTGATTGTGAAGTTGAATTCTCGTTTTGAAGTTGATTTTCTTTTTCGACGTCTTTCTTGTAGCACTCCTTGACGTAATCGAGCTTGCTACTCTGTATATGCCGCTTCATGATGTCCTCTATGTGTAAGTACTTATTTCGCCTGTCCTTGTGTAGCCAATTAACCCCTCGTCTCCAAGCTTGAAGGGTCGATATGCCATCACCATTGACATTTATCCAGCTACTAGCTAACCATTTTTCCCCCTTCTTAACCTGTTGCAACAGACGAATTGTGTTCAGTGTTTAAACAAAACGAGTTGCTTAATTTTACAATTTTATAGTTTAGTTGGCGTGCTAATGTTGCATAAATAAAGTCTCTCTTATGTTCTTCCTTGCAGTGTACTGAGCCTAAAACGATCTGTGGTGCTGTAAGCTCTAGAGAACGATTTCATTGAACTAATTAACAATGAAAAAATTTAAAACGGTTTCCGTGTTTACATAACGCGGGAGGTTGGGAGAACACGGGAAGAAAGCGTGACAACTGACCGCACCACGTAAAGCGTGAAAATTAGTTAGTGAAATAGCAACAAGAAGAGGAAAACCGTGTTTTCGGTAAATGGTTTATTGACCAATCAGAACGCGTGTAAAGATAGAGAGCCAACGAAGCGCTAAAATCAAATTATATCCAACAAATGTGAGCGGAATAATTGTTTTATTAAAGTTCATTACTTTTTGAAAGTTTGGATTCGAAAAATGCTTTCCGTGCACGGTTTTCAGCTTTGCATCTCTTGCATAAAACTTCATACCGCGGATATGAAATAATGGGCCATTTTATATTTTATCAACTCTTACCCCTAAGTTAATGAAGTTCTGGAACATTCTCAGTTATATGTTTAGGTTAGCAACTTTCAAAATTGGATAAATTCTTTTGCTCACTGTCTAGATGCACGAATTTATAGGAAGATATTTTGTGCAGCCTACTCAAGGGAATAACTTAATTCACAGACCTCACAGTGACCATGATTAGCTCTACGATCTATTCCTCCAATCCAGCGTCCATCTGCTGTTGGTTGATGATTATACCAAAGTAAAACGGATCCCTTCTTAGGCTTAACAACAAGACCTGTGGTCGGGCAATACTCCAGAGTATTGCATCGTTCTTCTTGACGCTTAGCCCAGCGCTATAATAACACAAAACAAGTATAAACTGAACAGTTACTGTCCATACTAGTCACGTTTTTTAATAATTAAAACGATTATAATGAATGAGGTCTTGCGATGGCTATTACCAATCATGTTAAGAAGCGGTTCTTGTCGGTTTCTACACAATCATGTGCAAAAATCTGAATTTCACTTAAATCGAATTTTTACCCGTAATCATCGGGCCATCTGATATATCACTCAGCTATAAGAGCACATCACTTGGAAAAAGTTTAGTTATATCGGTCAATAAATAACGCTTTTGTGCTTACTTCAAAGGTAGAAACTGAATCTTGGTACACGTTTAAGTAGAATTAAGGGACCCGCTAAAATTGACCTGCTCACAACAGCTGTAGCACTATAGCTTTGTTTGTGAGAGAACTGCATCTTGATCGGAGGACGTATTTCAAACATCTTCAGAAGTTCCTTAAAATGTGTACATAATGGCGATAATTATTTCATTGTTTGATTGTAAATGTTATTATACCATTAACCCTTAGTGTATTACCAGCCCTAAATGTTGTTATACCAACCCTAAATGTATTACCAGCCCTAAATGTATTACCAGCCCTAAATGTATCACCAACCCTAAATGTAATACCAACCCTAAATGTATTACCAGCCCTAAATGTATTACCAGCCCTAAATGTATCACCAGCCCTAAATGTATTACCAACCCTAAATGTATTACCAGCCCTATATGTAATACCAACCCTAAATGTATTATCAACCCTATATGTATTACCAACCCTAAATGTATTACCAACCCTAAATGTATTACCAACCCTACATATAAAACCAACCGGCTTAAATGTATTACCAGCCCTAAATGTAATAACAACCCCAAATGTAATACCAACCCTAAATGTATAACCAACCCTAAATGTAATACCAACCGTAAATGTAATAACAACCCTAAATGTAATAACAACCCCAAATGTAATACCAACCCTAAATGTAATACCAACCCCAAATGTAATAACAACCCTAAATGTATTACCAACCCTAAATGTAATAACAACCCTAAATGTATTACCAACCCTAAATGTAATACCAACCGCAATGTAATACTAAAACTGAATGTATTACCTACCGTAAATTTACTACTTTAAATATTCAACGTGTCGTTAATTGTATGAATTGTATTAACTAACATAAAGTGATTCGAAACTGATAATCAAAGTATTATGATAACAATTAAAGATTACTAATAACTCAATTTACGGCCAAGATTTTAACATGAACACGGGCCCAGAGAGAAAAAAAAAGACTAAGAGAAATATAAACGAGAACGGCATATCAACCCTCGGTTTGGCTCCTCGTGCCGCCAAGAGGGTTGATGATGATGGCAAATACGGATATATGTTATTACTAACATTACTTATTGCTCTTACGTTGATACATTGCTAATAACCACAAAATAATTCGCAGTGTTAATAATAAAATAAAATTGATAAATTAAAATTTGTTAAGCTTCTTATCCAAGGCAATCTTCCAATACTGAACACTAAAGCTTAAAAATAACTATAGTGGGCAAGTAAAACAGCAAGGAAAGTCCGAGGTTTGCACAAGTTTCTCATTTAAATAATAGATGCTGGTATGAAAAAATTATTAAGTATAAGCAATGTTTTAAGTATGCTTGGAGTTTGATAAAAGTTTTTATTTACCTCGTATTCGTTATAATACATAAAGAATTCGCCGTATATTTGCTTTGCTTTTCCAACTATCCACCACTGACCATGTATCGATGTCCCCCCTGACACACGCCCCACGTATTTTATCAATGTGTTTTTCATTTTATCACTCTTGTACTTTTTCTTGAACTTAACAATACTGTTTGTCACAATACTGTTTCCTAATTCGAATTCGCCTCCTTCGTCTCTTCCAATTCCAACAAGCACTTTGTTTGCGCCTTCTAACTTGAAGGTCAGCTGAACATCAAATCGGTTTTTACTTCCGGTTGTTTTGGAATAACTGAAGTAACCCGACCAGTTTCCTGAGTTGTTCATCAGATCTTCCTGAAATGAGGCTCAGATCATCAGTAAATAGTCACATGTTTTTATTGTTCAAGTAGAATGGAACAGAAATAAACGTTTATAAAATCACTATGAGAAAACACAGACATTGAAAGCAAGTAAGAGGAAATTAACCAGAATTTGTCCAAACTTTTTTAGCCGCTAATGGCCGTAAGACTATTTTAGGTTCTTATTAATTGAAACTCTTATGTCGTTATCGAGACGTCGGTAAACGCTTTTTGACTATTTTTGTGTTTTCCTCAACCACTGTAATTACAAATGTTAAACTGCCGCGTCACATACATTAAAATCCTTTCATTGAAAGAGGAAACTCAAGTGCCAACAATTTAGCGCAATTAGGTCTCCTCCCGGGACGGGGTTCATGGTACAGTACAATGTATTCCTAATCAATCATTAACTCTCTTCCTACTTCCTTTTAGCCAAACTGTCTCAAAACGTGTAGAAGCAAAAATAAAAAGGTAAAAGGTCAAATCTCGTACCTCGTAATGGTTGTTAGCCAATGGGAAGACAATTTCCCCGCCTTCCTTCACGTCCGACAGGAAGTACGTCACAGTAATGAACCTGCACACACGACATTCCCTGTAATCACCGTATAGACAGCATGGAACCTTTTCAAAAAACGGCTCCGAATCTTGCTGGTAATAATGGTATGTTCCCTCTTCAAACTTCCGTATTTGTAGTGGCTCGCTCTCTTCCAGGATTTCTTTTGGTAGACCAGTAATCTGCTGAACTCTGAAGTGAAAACCCATAACATAGTTAAGGATCTTTAACTGAAATGAAATGTACGACTGGCGTATTTTACAGTAACACACTCATATCTATGAAATAAAAAAGATTAAATAAAAAATGGTGTTCAGGTATTTTGGAAATGTTTTTCCTGTGCGAAGCTTTTTGTTTTAATTAACACGTTAACATGAGGGCAAGCTCATATAATCAAATTTTTGTTCTAAAGCATTTTTTTTTGTATTTGCTTTGTTTTTAAACTGTCTGTTTTACAAAGATAAGTACTTACGAAACTGTTTAAAAGAATCATTTAAGAAACAATAAAAATCACAAAGTACTGATGCCTTTAGTCGCTACATTGTTGTAGCCAATGTGGTAACACAGCAGGTGCGTATTCTACGATGTTTACATGGCCTGAACAATGAAAAATTGTTTTATTTTAATTTTAATTTTATTTTTTATTCTTATTACTAAATGGAGTGGAAGCAAAAAAAAAGTAAAAAAGGAAGAGTGGGACTGGGGAGGACCAACTCTACTCTGTCTCTCTATCGTCTACTAAACAGGGCTGTTCTCTACCTACAATCTCACAATTGATCTCTGATACCTGTGATGAAATAGATCGAAAGCTTCGGGTTGATATCTCAAGAGTTCGTCTTTGTCGTGCCAAAGCCACGCCTTCTTACTTGTTGCATTCCTCATGTTGGACCCGTCCTCCATCAGTTTCAAGAAGTAGTTGTTCAACTCTAATAGGTCTGTGTCCATAAGTTCTTTCATGTCAATTAGACCTGTTAACAAGATTTTCATAAAAATACAGAAAGATAAAAAACAAACACAATAGCTTAGGTTCCATTATTTAATAATATCCACTTAGCATCTTAGATATTCATATACATTTTGGTACATTGTGCATGTGAATCAAGTAAATAATCTATTATGGAGTTATTTATAGATAGAAACTTACCGTTGTTATCTTTGTCTATTCGCAAATCTGTAAACCTAAAAATGCATGAAAAAAATTATGCAGATTTTTTAAGCGTAGCTGAACGACTAGAAAAAACTTAAAAAAAGAAAAAAGAAAAAAGAAATGAGCGAGGAACACACAGAGAAAGATAGATAGATAGATTGGTTGATTGATTGATTGATTGATTGATTGATTGATTGACTGATTGATTGATTGATTTCTCTTTAATGCAGTCCGGTAGTTTCATAAGTAATAAAAACATATTTATATAGATTATAATTAAAACATCTAATGTAACATAATCGCGACCTTGCTAAAGAGCTCTGATGGATTGGTCCGCTTTGAGCATAAATGATCAGTATGATTGTTCCATCTTAGATTTTCATTTAAAGTACCTATATCGCTTATTTTTTTATCATTTAGATGAAAAGTAGTACCCTTTAGTAATATTAAATTTCAAAAATTAAACAGTTTTTCATGGTTCCTGTTACGTTTTTTGAGTTTGAAAACGTGCAAATAAGATAGGAGTTAAGGACAGCTGTCGTTTTCGACCGTGCATTCATTCCATTATGAAGTCCTGGTGTGATGACGTAGAAGAAGGTACTTGTGCAGCTTCCGGTTGAATATTAACACTGTTAGCACAACAATTTCTTTGTTTACGGTTTAAAGCACAGCGAAAAACAGAGAAATTCAGTTTTAAGTACTTTGTCACGTTTTTCCTTTTAAAACACTAATGACAGCGAAGGACGTGTTACTGCTGCTACGTCACAGGTACCAGTCCCCGGTCGCTCGGTCAAAACTTAAATTCCTAAGAGGATAAAAAAGCATACTTAGATGCGGAAATTTTATTTGGTTTTTCGAATTCTGAGTTTATAAATGACAATACTTTTAGTCTAAAAGATAAGAAAAAAAGCGATATAGGGACTTTAACTGAACTCCTAAATCCTTTCTTTTTTGACTCGTTCAATTTGCTTTTTGCCAATCTTAATAGCCTGATCTGTTCCCAGGTATTTATATAACATAGTTTGAAATTAGCAAGTAGTTAAGAAAATATATTCTGTTTTTGCATCATTTAAACTTAACTTATTTGACAGGAGCCAGTCCTTGTTTCAGTCACTGTTTACTTTAGTGTATAACTCAGCAGTGGACATATAGAGGACGTGGTGTCATCAGCATACAAACTTACATATGCATGCATATGTATGCAAAAGACATCCAGAGAGATCTTTAATGTATATCAAAAATAGCACTGGACCTAAAATTGACCCTTGTGGAACTCCGTATTTGATTAACTTGGGTTTAGCACGACGCAGTTAAAAGTTCTTGTCTATCTGATAAGTATGACGAGCGTCAATCTAGGGTTTAATAGACTCTTTAATCCATGGAGCTCGAGTTTTTTCAACAAAATACTATGTGAAACAGTATCAAAGGCTTTGACAAGATCAAGAAATACGACCAAGTTTGTCAGGCCATTGTCTATGTTAAGATACCATGCGTTTGTTAAATGCATCTGAACACTGTGAAGTCAAACAGAATTCAGACGGATGAGTCAATCCATATTTTAGGCTTTTGGTAAGTAGAAACAAAAATGACATTATCGAATAACAGCGACACCTAGAACAGAATAGAAGATATCACAACACTGCCTGTTTTTACATTTTTTTTTAATATTACGTTTATCCTCTGTACCAGCATTTAGCGGTCCCTAACGCATTGCCTTAAACCACGTACTTAACCAGTAAACAGCACACATATTCTGATTGGATATCGAAACGTTCTCCTTTTCGGTGGCGCCTTATTTAACTCTCATTGTAAGTGAATTTTGTCGGCTGACTGAATTGATATATCTACTGATGACCAAATACATCAAATTGCAGAATATCATTTTGGTACTGCTTCAGTTTTATTTGCCATTCAAACTAATGAAAAAATCCCAAAATCTCGGGTTAACAAAACAAGGTAATTTTGTTGACCACAAAGCGGTCAAAGTTTGGTGTGTTGGGCCTTGAATTTCTTTCAATCCTTTGCCGTAAACAGTAAAAATATTAAGGTAAGAAGTTAGAAAAATGAAACTTGTTGTGACTTTAGAGTTGTTGAGCACGAAATTTTAGAGAACGTTGTGGCAAAGACTTTGTTATACTTCATAATTAAAACTGAGCTATTGTACAATTTGAATTTGAAGCTCGTCTTTTGCAGGTTGAAACAATGTTTTAGAAAAGCTGTGATTTTTTTTTCTATCAATATATAACCAGAGTATATTGAGAATTAACAAAATGTCTGACAAGACTAATAAATCCAAGGAAGTTTGTTTTAGGCATAACACAATTGGAAAGTTCAAGTGTAGTTTCAATGATCGTCTTTTATTGTCGTGTCTCCGGAGTCATAATGAGCTGAGTTTGACTTACATTTTTATGGCATCCTTCTCTGAGAACCGCAGATCCATCTTGCCCGGTAACAAAACAACCTTTAAGATGAAAAAATGGATGAAAACTTGAGTTGGGAAATATGCCTTTGCCGCGATAAAATATCGAAGTCCTCGATATTTCAAAAAACTAAATAAGGTCAAAATATTATCACTAGAAAAAGTGTGCATTTTCACATTGCATATTAGGGTGCATGCCTATACAAAAGGTAAACAAGCTCTTCAACCTGTCTGTAGAAAGACAAGTGGCTAAAATGTCACAGCTGAAACCATAGAATCACAAAATTAGACAAGATTATTCTTGTTTCATGTTGGCTCATTTCTTTGAGTAAAGATTTTAAGGTCCTTATTTTTAGTATTCAAAGTGGTTGTTATTCTCTTCCTCTGGTATGTTTTGGCTAAAAAAGTTCATGTTTTAAAAAAATTTTATTTTATCTCTGTTTAGTAGTTTCTTAGACTTACTAGAGTAGAAATTTCTGCCATAGTTATTAAACAGGAACCATCAGTTGCTAACTAGTGTCTAACCTCTTCAGGATCAAGGAATCCGTCCCTGTTGTAGTCCCAGAGTTTGAATGTACTTTTTGGATCGTCGAATGTCAGTCCTTCATTGTAAGTCGCTTTAGAGTTTTTGCGCATTCCTTTTTGTTTAGCCATGGCAATCATTACGTCACATTCTAGATCATCTAAAAAATTGGGAATTTCTGCAGGACAAAATGTTGTAAGTTCCTTTGTAATTTTTTGTGCAATTCAAGATTTTTTAAATATGTCGTGAGACTGAGTTGGTAACCAGGACACACAATGATCTTATGGATGATCGTCGCGGTTATGATTATTGGGACTGACTTTGTACCGCAGTGTAAACATTGACGTTATGAACGTTTGTTGCGGTTATTTACGCAATTTTTAAAAACCAATATATTTTCAGATTTCTCTTTACTTAAGCAATAAAGCATAATATTCTATGGGTTTACCAGCATAATAAATCACGCAGGATGTTGGGAGAGCAAGAGAAAAGTTTGTAAATCCCGAGACAAAGTCGAGAAGTTTACAAGCTTTTCAAATGTTCTCCCAATATCCGAAATAGTTTATCATCGCGGTAAACCTATAGAAAAGTATGTTTTATTGCTTTTATGAAGTAACTTTCAAATGAACACCAAACTAATGCAAGCAATTTTGTTTTAATTCGATCAAAATTTCAATTCTCCAGAGATTCGTCAAATTAAGCAAAACGGCCAATCAAAACGATTGTACAAACCAAATTTCTTCTAACCAAACCGAATTGCGTCCAAAATCAAACAAGTACAACATGTTCTCAACGACAGAGAAAAAATTAACCGAAAAAAATTACAATATCTTTGAAAAGTAAGGTTTTCTGTTCAAAAAGAAAAAGACAGAAATTACGGTTCTGGCTCACATGTTCACGGCTTAGATGCATAGATGTCGACATTTTCAATTTGACATGAAGAAAACATGTGGCACAGTACAGTGAACGCAGCTGTTTTCTGTTGACAAATGGCCGTATTGATGGATGAAACTTGCAGCTGTTGTAGTGGTGGCCTAAATTATTTTCTCGATGGTTCAATCAAAGTTGACTGGGGCCTGTCATCACCAAGCTTAGTACCACGGAAAGAACGTTACTGCATTAGCGAAGTCGCTGAATGGATATGGTAGGTTCTAATAATTGTAGAGGCTAGACTCTATTACCGCGGCACTACTTTTTTGTAAAAGCTAGTTACTTTTTTTGTAATTTTGAATGAAGGTAGACATTATTTGTCTCAAAACCCTGTGAAAACACCTACGGTTCTTTATGTTGCCTTTCTGGTTTGTTTTGCTTGTAATGCCGTCTACTGTTCAGTTTGCATTTCTGAAAATCGTATCTTTCTTTGTTTTATCTAATTCACTGAAATCAACTACATTACCCGAGGCTCCCTCCCTAATTTTGCCTTTGAATTAAATTACCAAAGGTCTTCAATTGCAAGTAGACGGTCCATTTTTTTTAACAAAAAAGGGACACTAATGTTTTTTTGCTTTTCAATTTCCTGCTGTGTTTTACCGACAAAATAAACCACAGTTATTTAATCAATCATAGAGCGCGTACCATTTTGGCTATTTTAAAAAATCGCTTACATTTTGTACATTCTCGCAACGATCATTCATTACGTCATTGCGACGGTTATTTCCGTTGATTACACGTTGGTTTTATCAAGTACAAATTATTACAACGTCCATTCAACTAAAATATATGCTGTTCCTCCTTTTCCGCTTTGCGAACCTAAGCGGGTTTTATATTTTCTATTTTGTTGCATGAATATTATTTATGTTTTTGAAGTGTCCTGCATTGCTTTAGTAGGCAACCTTTGTTCACTACAAAAAAATCGATCACGTGATTTCGGTTTATCTGTGACTAACCGTTATAAATTATAAACTTTGTTTCTTGTTTTAATCATGGCCGAGTGATCAATAAATTCAAACCACTGAATATATGAATCAAAATGATTTTTATTCACCTTTAACTCCAGCGAAAGTTGGCATTTTCAAGTTATATAACTTGGCGGGGTTTTTAGCAAACATCCAGCAATATTCCTGCCTTTTAGACAAGTTGGACGTTTGGGTTTCTTGTAAAACACTTTGCAACTTTTTTGATCGGTTTTTCTGTTTAATTTTTAAAAATAGAATTCAACTTTGGCCGCCAGATTTACTAAGGCCCTGTCCACACTGTGCCGGATAAATTTGTATCCGCAACTTTGACACTGAATCCGGAACAAAAGTTCTCCGTCC